>BQNB010071778.1:0-26765 GCA_026074375.1 Tanacetum coccineum
AATGTATATTCCTTTTTGGAAGAATTGTAACTATGAATGTATTGTATGATTGTTAGAGAGGAGCGAGTTGATGATGGCGCAAATATGTTTTAATTATGCATGTTTGGTGAGTACATAGATTCTTTGATATTAAATCTCTCATATGCCGGAATATAATTATGCATGTTTGGTGATATTAAATCTCACATATGACGGGCGGGTTTGTTTCGTGGGTTTTTTTAGTTTAAGCGTGTAATTGTTTGATTTTTACCACAGCTTGATTGTTTTTTGTATTTTTAGACTGTTTGAGAGAATTTGTTGTTCTATTGAAATCCAGGTGAATTGTTTACTAACGGGACGTGAAGTGACCCGCCCAACGGGAGGGTTTGTTTAGTTTTTTTAAGTTTAGGCGTGTAATTGTTGGATTTTTCACTTACCCTGTATGTTTATTTACTTCACGTATTTATACTTTTTTGAGATAATGTTTGTTGTTTAGTTCTAATAGTTGTCGTGTTGTGATCGTTTACAAAAAATTAAGTAAAGATAAATCAATTATGAACATACAAAATATTTTATTGAAGACATAAGAAACGAAAAGAAATGAATGTTCCATTTGATATGAGAAAGAAAGGGTTACTAAAGTATCTGTAAGAACGAAGTATAAGAAAACTACCTAATGTCCAAGGAAACGGTTAATCAATTACGAAAACCGTAAAATATATATAAAATGAATAAAAAACAAAAAAGAAGTCCATGGTAATCCGATATGAGGAAATAAACTTAATAAAGAATCCTTCATTACAAATATACATAAAGGAGTACATGATATGCAATGTGAAAACTAACACGAATGTATATTCCTTTTTGGAAGAATTGTAACTATGAATGTATTGTATGATTGTTAGAGAGGAGCGAGTTGATGATGGCGCAAATATGTTTTAATTATGCATGTTTGGTGAGTACATAGATTCTTTGATATTAAATCTCTCATATGCCGGAATATAATTATGCATGTTTGGTGATATTAAATCTCACATATGACGGGCGGGTTTGTTTCGTGGGTTTTTTTAGTTTAAGCGTGTAATTGTTTGATTTTTACCACAGCTTGATTGTTTTTTGTATTTTTAGACTGTTTGAGAGAATTTGTTGTTCTATTGAAATCCAGGTGAATTGTTTACTAACGGGACGTGAAGTGACCCGCCCAACGGGAGGGTTTGTTTAGTTTTTTTAAGTTTAAGCGTGTAATTGTTGGATTTTTCACTTACCCTGTATGTTTATTTACTTCACGTATTTATACTTTTTTCTTCACCATCTTCAAAAATAAAAGAAGAGTGTTAAACAGTTACAACAAATGCATGCGTTATACTTTAAACTTTTAAATGTACAAAAACATTATAACAACTTCCAAGTAAGATAATACATTACAAACAACCATCGACAATGTGCAATAACATAGACTCAAGCATTATACCATGTGAAACCCATCTGAGTAGATTTTAGCGTCTTTTTTGCGGTTATATCATCTCTGTCAGTTTGTTTGTTCTCATTAAGATTGTAAATATCAACTATACAACAAAAAACATTAGATACTTCAAGTAATTATTTCTAAACACTTTGAGGCCATCTATAGTAGTGACCCACCAAGAGATAACTAATGGGATAAAATAAAGACTAGACGGCCAGTCGAGCTATGGGTCTGCACAAATTAGAATTCTAAACTGGTATACTACTAAACTTACTTAGATAGTCATATCCTATTCCATAAGAAAGGATTAACGACAATGTTTTGAATACAGTAGAGAATGAGAATATTGAAGAACATGCATCAGAAAAGGTTGTTTACATACCAAAGAGACCGATCCCGATATTGAGAGAATTTAAATTGTAATAACCAAAATATTACTAATATTTAAAATTCAGTAACTAATAATTTTATAAGTGGCATGCTCTGCTTTAGTTTGTATGTAAGCAACCCCCCCGCGGAATTGTTATCTAGATAAAAATTTATTTATGGTTACATTGGACATATCAACATAATAAAAATATTAACATGATCCGTGGTGGTTAACAATATAACTTCTATACCGCTATGTTGGAAATATATGACAAAGACTTAATACTGGTACTATAAACCATTTAAGTCTGGTATGTATAGTTAGTTCCTTGGCAGTCCTAAGATTAATTCTGGCAGTACTAAATTAAGTCAAGGCAAGTTACTATTGATTGTACTATAGAGTGCAGTACTATAGTTAAGTACTGGTCCGTAGATTTATGTAGTTAAGTCTGTTTTAGGTAACAAAATAGAGGTAATATGTTGTCTTAGGAGATATCTAAGGAGATATCTTAGGAAAGTAATGATGCATTAATCCTTGTTCACACGTTTTGAAAGCCTCTCCATCCAGGGTTTCCTGGTGTAAATAAAAGGAACCCTACGGCATAGAGTTTTTATAATATCAGAAAGAAGCATTGAAGCTTAATAGAAAATTCAATAGAAAAATACATACAACAAAGTAGTATTTGTATTATTTGTGTCTTCTTAATACTTGAGTTAAGATTCCGCATTAACACTGAATATTCATAGTCAGTTGTCTCTCACATAGTTGATTTGGATTTATTCAAGTTAGCTATTGTCTTACAAAGGCTATATAGATCCTAAACCAAGGACCTTCAAGTGGTATCAGAGCTTTTAGAGGGACTCTGAGAAAGAAGAATCACTAAAACCACAAACAAACACTCTCACTACACATTCTTTACAAATGTCTCACAACCTGCAAATGATGAGTTCTTCACAGACAACTCAGTCTTCAGAGATGATGAAGACATCAAACCATGAAGATGCATCAACACTGGTGCTGCACCTAAACGAACAATAACAAGTGATATGTCCACAAACAACTTCCGTTCTCAAATAACAAATCCCAATTCTGAATAAGGAAGAGTATGATATATGTGCTATGTAGATGGATCATTACCTTTGAGTACATTCACATGTATGTTTGGAATGTAACTGTAAAATGGGAAACTCCAAGACGAGAATTTCAACGGAAAGGATGGTGTTATACGAATACATCCACCAGTAAACTGCTAAGCAAAAATCAAGCAATTAAAATGAAGGAAGGTAAGAATATCTTGTTTTGATGGCCATGGATCCAAGGAACATATGAGAAGATTTCATGGAAAGGATTTGCAAAAAAAAATCTGGAAGACACATCAAGAACTAGGTTTGGTGGTAATGCAAATTCAAAGAAAATGCAGAAGGCTGTTTTCAAACAACAGTTTGAAGCATTTAAAATATCCAGTTCAGAAGGGTTAGAAAAGGGATATGACAGATTCCAACAATTACTTTTCAGTTGGAAGCTCATTGGGGCCTGAAGTATCAACTTGAGGATGCACATCATAAGTTTTCTTCAGGTCTTATGTGCCCCCAGAGTACATGTCCCAGATAGAGGGCGAATACTTGAGAAACCAGACCAATGTTGATACTTATCCATTGATGATTTGTACAATAACCTTAAGGGTTTTTTGAGCATGAAATACAAGGTGCTCAAAAACGAATCTTCATGGTGCTCAAAATGTTGCTTTTGTTTCACAAAGCAAAAGCATCACTAATAAGGTTAAGTCTGGTTTTACTGGTGCCTACAACACTTGCACTCCTTCTACTTCTTCAACCAATATTCCTAAAAAAGAAGTTCTTGCTGGTTTTGCTGATGAAGTTATTTATTTCTCCTCTTTTCCAAACAATCATAAGACTGGACTTGCTTTCATGAAGACCTGGAACAAATTGATGCTATGGACATTGAAGGAGAGGACATAAATTGCAGTGATAGACAATGATGCTATAGCGAATGAAGAAGTTCTATAAGAAAACAAGAAGGAGAGTTCGTGTGGATGGAAAAACACCTGTTGGTTTTGACAAAAGAAGCTTGTATGCTTCAATTGTCACAACACTTGTCACTTTGCTAGGGAATGTACAGCAAAGGGGACACATGATGGAAAGAAGAAGAGAGACTCTTTTTATCAACACCAAGAAGCTGGAAAGCAAGAGAAGAATCAGATGGGCTTGCTGATAATGGATGATGGTATTGTCAATTGGGGAGAACATACTGAAGATGAAGAGACAAATCATGCACTCATGGCTATCAGCTCCAGTAGTGAGGTATCTTTGTGTTCTAAAACTTGCATTGATTCATATAAAAAGCTTAAAACACTATGTGATGAACAAATGAATCAGTTAGGTGATCAAGAAGCACAAATACTTGCCTATAGTCAAGCTGTTAAGAAACTAGAAGCTCAACTTGTTACTTTTCAAAAACAGCAACTTTCTCTAAATGAAAAGCTTACATTTCAGGCAAATGAAATATATGAAAAAGATGAAAAGCTTAAAAAATATAGGAGAATTGGAATGAAAGCTGTAAAAGAAAAGGAACAATTGCAGAAAACATTAGATTCATGGAAAGATTCTTCCAAGAATCTTTGGAGATTAATTAATTCATGCAGTGAGTTCAGTGTAAACTTGGCTTAGGGTATGAAATAAAATCAAACAATGAGGTTCTAAGTTATGAGGAAGAAATGAATTTTTCTGTTTTTAATTGTTTAGAAGAGGACTCAGTTGGAAAACCTTTGTATAGTAGATTTATAAAAACTAATGATTTTAAAGGTGTTCCACATCCCTTAAGTGGAGATTATACTCCTACACCACATGAAGAAATTGATGAGTCTTTATATGTTTATGGTAAAAAAGGACCTCAAGAGCTTGAACCCAATGTATCAGCTAATAGATCCAGTGAATATTCTACCTGTCAATCTAATGACAGTGCAGGATCTATTGGAACTTCCTTTGAACATTCTGTTGATCCTGAATCTAAGATTTCAAGAGTACCTCAAGAATGTATGTGTCTACACCTATTACAATAAATGAAAAAGGTGTGTCTGCTCCAAAATCAAAAGAGGTTGAACCTAGTTGTGTTTCACACATAAAAACTCCTAGACATCCAATCAAAGATCAAGCAACACCTAAAGTTAATAGGAAGAATTGGAATGCTATGATGGAAAGTAGAACTAGGGGAAGGTACTCTTCACAAAGAAGAAATGTTTTTGTTTTGGTAGTCTAAGTTATTGATCAAAGATTGTGACTATTAATGAAAAGAAAATGGCAAGAGAAGGCTGAGGTTAAGAGACAAAGGGTTTTAATACTGGATAATATATGGTGACAAAACCAGTATGGACAATGCAAACAGGGTTAATCATAGCTAATCAATTGTTCCTAAGAGCATTACAACATAATGCCGTAGGTTCCAATACATTAATTCTGTAAGGTCTAAAGTTAATAACTAAGTAGTGGCAAAGATGTTAATCCTGTTATGCCTAAAGTTAATACTGGTAGTTCTAATGTTAATACTGTTAGAACTAGACAACCAGTACCTACCAGGACATCAAACAGTTTTAGTCCTAAAAGACCACAGGTGAATCAATTTAATCAAAGAGCATTTTTTTAAAATTAACATTCATACTTAAGAAGACCCTTTGCAAAAATTATAGCACAAATGTTCCATTCTCATGCTGTAAAGGAAAATTGGGGATCTACTGTTAAGACCTCAGCATGTTATAATTGGAGGAACTCTAAACCAAACTCTAATTGTAACAGTGGACCAACTTTTATTAGAACTGTAAATGCTAAAGGTCCACAAGGCAGACCCAATAAGCCTAAAGTCCTGGGTCCTCTAAGAGAAACTATTTTTTCTTTTCATGTGCATGATCATCCACTGTAGAACATGGTAATAGATGTTAAAGGTTTGATAGAGGATGCTCAGCCAATGACAGGGTAACAAGGATCAACTGGAGGATTTTGAAAAATTTAATGGAGGATCATTTATCTTTAGATGTCGCAAAGGCTACATATCTGGTAAAAGGAAAAATAAGAGTTTGGTAATTTAGATTTGAAAGTGTGCTTTTGTAAAGAGAATTAGGTCATTTTAAAGCCTATTCATAATATCAACCAAATATGTGATAAGCACCACAAGGTTCTTTTTACTAAAACTGAATGTCTTGTTGTGTCTTCTGACAATGTCTTGTTGTGTCTTCTGACTTTAAAATGCCTGATGAAAATCAGATACTTCTAAAGGTCCCTAGACATCACAATATCTACAGTTTTGATATGATGACACCTACTCCTGCAAAAGGTTTTGCCTGTTTGATTGCTAAAGCAACATTTGATGAATCTAAATTGTGGCACAGAAGGTTAGGTCATATCAATTTTAAAAACCTAAACAAACTTATGAAGGGAAACCTTGTAAGAGGTCTACCTTCCAAGGTTTTTAAAAATGACTATACATGTGTTGCCTACCATAAAGGTAAACAACACATGGCCTCCTGCAAGGCCAAATTAGAAAGATTATTCACTGAGCCATTACACACCTTGCATATGGATCTTTTTGGACCTACTTCTGTAAAAAGCATTAATCATGCAAATTATTGTCTTGTAATTACTGATGATTGTACCAGATTTAGTTGGGTATTCTTTTTGGCCTCTAAGGATGAAACTAGTGGCATTCTTCAGAACTTCATTAGGCAAATTGAAAACCAGCTTAGTAATAGGGTTAAAATAATTAGATCAGATAATGGCACTGAATTTAAGAATAGAGATATGCTTGAATTTTGTGGAAATAAGGGAATAAAACAAGAGTATAGCAATGCCAGAAGTCCACAACAGAATGGAGTTGCTAAAAGAATGAACAGGACCCTAATTGAGGCTGCTAGAACTATGCTAGCAGACTTACTCTTACCAACTACTTTTTGGGCAGAAGCAGTTAGTACTGCTTGCTATATTTTTAATAGAGTAAGAGTGACTAAACCTCAAAACAAAACTCCTAATGAGCTTTTGTTTGGCCACAAACCAATTATCAGCTACATAAGACCTTTGGGTGTCATGTTACAATTTTATATACTCTTAGTGTACTTGGCAAGTTTGATGGAAAATCTGATGAGGGATTCATAGTTGGTTACTCACTAAATAGCAAAGCCTATAGGGTTTATAGTTTAATAACCAAAAGAGTAGAAGTAAATCTGCATGTCAATTTTCTTGAAGATAAACCCAATGTCAAAGGAGTAGGATATAGATGGATGTTTGATATTGACTATCTTACTGATTCTATGAACTATATTCCTATATCTTTGGAAAATCAAGCTAACCCACATGCAGAGTAGCTTAAGATGTATCTAACAGTGCAGGTACTCCACAAACTCCAAGTTCTAATGCCTCTGAGGAAAAAGATAAGGATGTAGAGCTTATTGTTGTGCCTTCAACTGTGAGGAATACTAAAGAAAAAGCTAAATCAAGGAAATCTTCCACAAATTTAAAGAAAGAATAGATCTTGACAGAACTTCAACAAGAGAAGAAGGCTTCTTCTACTAACACTTCAGAAGATAATCCTAAGATTCTAGCTTTTAGAAGAGAGTTGGAAGATATTGCTCTAAAACATTTAGGAAAAGTATCTGAAAACACCACTACCAGTACTCCTTCAGTTAATACTGGTAATGAGCCAGTTAATACTAGTAGTTTTGATCCTGATGATTCACCTATGCCAGAGCTCGAAATCTTTCACAAGTCTGAGACAGGAATTTTTGATGAGGCATCTTATGATGAAGAGGGCATGATAACTGATTTCAACAGCTTACCAACAGAAATTGAAGTCAGTCCTACTCCTACACTTAGGATTCACAATATTCACCTAAAAAGTCAAATCCTTGGTGATCCTAAGTCAGATGTGCAAACTAGAAGCAAAGTGCAACAAAAATTAGGAGCTCATGCACTTTTCAGTTTTATTCAAAAGCAGCAAAGAAACAATCACAAAGATCAACAACATTGTTTATTTGCCTGTTTTCTATCTCATGAGGAACCTAAAAAGATTTCTGAAGCTCTATAAGATGACAGTTGGGTTTAAGCCATGCAAGAGGAGCTGTTACAGTTTAAGCTGCAACAAGTATAGGTTCTTGTAGATCTACCTCACGAAATGAAGGTGATTGGTACTAAATGGGTCTATTGAAATAAAAGAGATAAAAGAGGAGTGGTTGTCAGAAATAAGGCAAGATTGGTGGCCCAATGGTACACGTAGGAGGAAGGTATTGACTATGATGAGGTTTTTGCTCCTGTGGCAAGAATATAATCTATCAGGTTATTTTTAGCCTTTGCCTCATTTAAGGGGTTCATAGTATACCAAATGGATGTAAAAAGTGCCTTTCTGTATGGCATTATAGATGAAGAGGTTTATGTCTCACAACCTCCTGGCTTTGTCTATCCTCCTCACCCTAAGAAGGTTTACAAGGTAGTCAAAGCTTTGTATGGACTACATCAAGATCCTAGAGCTTGGTATGCTACTCTATCAACATTCTTAGAGAAGCATGGATACAAGAGGGGTACAATTGACAATACTTTATTTATTAAAAAGGACAAGAAGGATATCATGCTGGTTCAAGTGTGTGTTGATGATATCATTTTTGGATCTACAAAAAAGTCTTGGTGTGATGAGTTTGAAGCCTTGATGAAAAGCATATTTCAGATAAGTTCTATGGGAGAACTCACATTTTTCTTAGGATTACAAGTCAAACAGAACCAGGCAGGAATCTTCGTATCTCAGGACAAGTATGTAGCTGAGATACTCAAGAAATTTGATCTTGTAAATGTGAAAACTACAATAATCCCCATGGAGACCAAAGTGACATTGATAAAAGATGAGGAAGCTATTGATGTGGATGTGCACTTATACAGATCCATGATAGGTTCTCTCATGTATGTAACTGCCTCTAGGCCTGATATAATGTATGCAGTATGTGTTTGTTCTCGTTTTCAAGTCACTCCCAAGACTTCACATCTCAATGCTGTGAAAAGAATCTTTTAAGTACCTTAAGGGAAAATCACATTTGGGCTTATGGTATCCTAGAGAATCACCTTTTGACCTGGAAGCATACTCTGACAGTGATTATAGTAGGTCCAACCTTGACAGGAAATCCACAACAGGTGGTTGTCAATTTCTTGGACAAAGACTTATCTCATGGCAATGCAAGAAACAGACCATAGTGGCTACCTCTACAACTGAAGCTGAATATGTAGCTGCTGCAAATTGTTGTGGACAAGTATTGTGGGTTCAAAATCAGCTACTAGACTATGGTTTCAATTTCATGAATACCAAAATCCACATTGATAATGAAAGCATAATCTGCATTGTGAAGAACCCAGTGTATCATTCCAAGACAAAGCACATCGAGATACGCCACCATTTTATAAGAGATTGTTATGAGAAGAAGCTCATTAGTGTGGAGAAAATTCACACAGACTTAAATGTAGCTGACCTATTGACTAAACCTTTTGATGGACCACAGTTTAATTACTTAGTGGTTAGTATTGGTATGATAAACAACCCATAGCTATTTTTAAGGGGAGGCTTAGTTGTATAGTATTTTAATTCTGGTAGCTAAGTAGTATTAATACTGTTAGTTAAGTTTATATTAATACTGGTAGCTATGTCATATTAATACTGGTAGTTAAGTAGAGTTAATTCGGGTAGTTAGTTTTCATTAATTCTGTCTATCCAATCTCTTGCAGCATGTTTTTCTTTGTTTTAGACTAATTTTGCAGGCATAGCATGGATGAAAGGGAGGAGTGACAAGGTTTTAACTTTTGTACATTTTCCGTACATATTTAATTCTGGTTGAAAAAGAGTTAATTCGGGTTGACTCGTAATAATTTTCGTTGAACCAAAGTTTAAGTCTGGTAGTGTAATTGTTAATTCTGGTAGGTTTTTGTTAATGCTGGTTGCGGGAAATTTGACTTTCTTCTGATTTATCACTGTTTAAATGTTACCGTTAGAGATTTTTACGGCGCAATTATCTTAGTACAGAGAAGCTATATATAGATAAAGTTTGATTTCTCTTTCACACTTATCTTTTTATTGCTATTTCCTTTTCGCAAAGTAAAAATCCTCTTTCATTTTATAACGAAAATAGTCAAGCGTTCTGTTACCAGCATCTTTAAACTCACTAGCATCAAAACCCTCAAGTATTAATACGATGTACAATGGCCAATTAGGGTATTGTGACAAACACAATCAAGTGGGGTTTTTGCGCAAGCCTGACGAAAGTGCCGGTTTGCTGATGATAGTTGGATTTTTCTTTGTGGTTTCAACCTCAGGTATGCCTTACTTCTATCCAACTATCTATGAATCCTCTTGTCAACAGTTTTGCAGACTGCTACTGTCCAATACTAAAGCTGTTGGGTCTCTATGAATTTGTTGATACCATTGATACCATAGGATACACTAATCACTGAGGGTCTATTCACGATTCATCAATTAGAAGACGCCACAGGATTATATGTTGCCAAATGATGGAAACTCGTTGAGGGGAGGGGCAAATGGGGTATCCTACTAAGGATCCTTTACTTTTTGGGAAAAGTTTTTTCACACCACAATGGAGATTTTTAGTCACACCATCTTTTCTGGTATAAGCCTCTTCAAAAAAAAAAAAAAACAACTAAATAATGGGGATGGGATCAATTCGGTAGCAACTATTGCTACTGCTTTGATTGTCTTTCCACTAATAGGAGGTTTATAACTTTTCAAACTTAATTTTTTTATGTATGGTGGGCAAATTTGAGAAGCAAGAAAAAGTTTTTGATTTATCCTCGTGTTCTGCAGATGATTTGAATATTCAGACGGAAAACAAAATCACCTTTATCTGGCCTGTAAGCCTGACCAAAAAGATCTTTGGAACATGAAATGGGGGTTTGACGTAGGGCACAAGACCTTTATTGCCTACTTATGTTTACTTGTTGCTACTAACCCAAATGCAGGTCAAGAACATGATGTTGTGGCTCCATCCCAACCATCATCATCATCACCTCCAGTACCATCCACATCATCTCCTCCGTCATTACTACACATATACCTATCCCTGCAATCCATTCCTTCACCCACACTATTCTGAAACTCACACCTGAACCATTTGAGCACATTCTTTGGGAGCTCATAATCTGTCCACCAACACTTCTCACCCACACAAGAACAGGACCAAGGACAAATGGCTATGGATGACTTACTTCACGTAGTTCCTAGTTGCGATCTCATAAGAAATTGACAGCCTGGCAATTCAGATCTCAACCAAACCAGCTGGACAATGGAAAATGCTATTAAGAAGTTAGTCAAGAAATGAGAAGTTGGAAGGGCTTTTGAAAAAGAGACATGTGGTTTTGTCAGATTCCGAAGAAGAAGGAACCCCCCCCCCAAAACCCCCCCCCCCCACCGACCATGCGGGCTCAAGGGAGGAAAGTCAGATGACTTCTCTAGATTCTGCAGTACAAGATTGGTTACTCCTTCTACAACAAAAGTAAATGCTTCAGGCGGAGGATAACAAGTGGAAGAACATATGTCCAAATACTCTTGAAGCAGCCAACTCTCTCTAGGTTGCTCTTAAATAAGGTCTATTGACAAGGGGAAAGGAGATACAAGAAATGAAAAGAGGCTAAGGGAACGAGGTAGTCTCAAGCTTGGATTTTTCAAGAAGAAGTTGATACTGGTGCTGATCAAGTAAATACAAACTAAAGGTTTTAGTTACTGGCTGCATTAAATAGTACTGTTAGTGAACAATTTAGTTCTGGCAGGAACAATTTTGGACTGTTAGTGCACGAAGTCTTACTTCTCTCCATGATAAAGGCCAAAGAGAAGGAAAATGCTCCTATGATCGTGAAGAAAAAAACTCCTAAGAAAGTCAAAAGAACAAATTATACAGTGGAAGCTAGCTTTGCTGAAGCAATCAGATTGGATTCTTACAGAAGAAGAGGAGGCTAACAAAATTACACTTGGATTCACTTTAGCTCAAAGAATTGCAGAGATGAAGAGTTAATTGAGCAAAAAAGAAGAGAAACAGTTCAAGTTCAGTTTTTGAAGCTCAGGCATTACACAAAGAAGATTGGGATTAATTAGAGCAAGATGAAGCTAATGACAGAGGGTCAAAATGCCTGGCTAGGAAGTGATTACAGGAGATGATTTTGTCTAAGAATGGTTGATTTGTCCAATCAAAGGAAGAAATATTTTTGCCGATGAAAGAGCTAGAGCTAAAAGAAATAAGCCATTTACCGCAATCACAAGCTATAAGATTTATATGATGAATTATTTGAAAAATCAGGGGACATGGAAGTTATCTCAGCTAAAGAATTTAACTTTTGAAGAAGTCAAGGAAGAATTTGATAAGCTTGTAAAACAGGCTGAATCCTTTGCACCAATGAATTTTGAAGGCCATAAGCTAGTTTGAAAGATTGGTGGAAGTGCTTTCAACCCCCCCCCCCCCCCCCCCCCCCCCCCCCCCCCCCCCCCCCCCCCCCCTGACAAAGACTCCAATAGAATTGAAAAGATGATGTAGCAAGGTTGATGAGCAACCAAGAAGTCTAGAAAAAGAAGAAAACAGATGGCAAGAAGAGGATTGCATACAAACATTGATAAGGATGACTCTGAAGGTTCAGATGAGGTTAGTGAACAAGATGATTCTGTCACAGGTACTAAAATTCCAATTAATCCTGTTCCTGTAGCTATGAAAACACCTAGTATAGCCACCTATACGATCATCAAGCAAGGAGAAAAAGGAGCGTACCAAATAGTTAGGGAAGATGGAACTGATATAGTGTACATTAATTTTGGTGCTATGTTGAAGGCTATATCTAGAGATGATCTTACTGAGTTATATAGGATTGTAATGAATAGCTATTGGTTGGATGGACCTGAGATGAGCTAGAGAAGGTATTTTGGAAATATTTAAAGAATATGTTTGAAGAACCTCTTAGTACAGATCCTATATGGAGTGAATTAGGACAGCAAAGGATCATAAGTTGGAGATATTATGAGTCCTGTAGAGTACATTGTTTGAACTTAGAGTCAATGGATATATATATATATATATATATGTTAATTGAAAGAACATATCCATTATCTGCTGAGATGTGCAAAGCCATGCTAGATAAGAAACTACAAGAGGAAAGCCAGATGAGAATTGCTACAAAATACCTAAAAGTGATGAAAAGCAAGTGGTAATTAGGAAGTAGTGAAGTATGAAGAGGTTAGAAGGTCTAGGATAGAGATGAGAAGGATAAACACTTGGTGGAGGTGACTATGCACTAACAACAAAAACAATGGTTTTTGTTCACATGTCCTAATCAAACATAATGAACTGTTAGTCCAGGAGCAACGGTCTATTGGGTAAAGACTCTCAAATCCATTCTATGGTTGACAATCTAGCCATAGTGTATGGGTTTCAACTCACCATGATCTGTTTAAGTGAAGTGTTGGCTAGACCCAAGGGATTATGGACTTGTGGATAAAGGGCTATGGAAAAACCATAACTATTCCATAAGATTATGGCTTATGGTAAGACAAATTGCAAAATCCCATATTAGATGGTTGACACTTACCATAAAGTGGATGGTGCATAAACTCACAAGTTTCATGTTCAAAGGTTGATATGGTAATCATCCACCATGGGAATTACCTTTTCTAGGTGCCAAAGGATTGACTAGCCACTGAGCAAAGGCTACAGGTAAAGGGCATATCAAATCCGTTTATGGTGTTATTGAGTTGCCAAATACCATATGGTAATAAAATCACCAATGTTTCATAGTATAAGAGTTGACAATGGTTTCTTAGTCGACCATGGCACATGCACTTTATGGTGGCCATAGGATGACTACTCCAGTGTGAAATGGCCACTGGTAAAGAGACATCAAATCATTTAACATTTCAATGAGTCATACTTCACAGGAGTTAACACACCTGGAAGTGATGAGAATAGACTGAAACTTTATGATTTGATGTACAAAATTGTCAATGTTGCTGATATGATGGATTGCTGAAGAGCTTTGAAGAATAGTTGCTGCAAAGATAAAAAGAGAAGACTTGAAGTGTTGCAGATCAAGAACAACTTGAAGAATTCTATTTACAACATCCTCAGAAAGCTTAAAGTGTTTAAAGTAAAGATCAAGAATGTTTTGAAGGAACTTGAAGTTCACAAGTGAGACTCATGTAAGCGGGAGGATTGTTGGGAAAATAGATTGTAACAGACTTAATACTGGTAGTATAACAGTTAAGTCTTGGTAGTAATAGTTAGTTCTGTTAGTATTGAGTTAATACTGGCAGTACTAAGTTAAGTCTGGCAGTACTAAGTTAGTACTGGTAGAGTAGCAGTACTAGAGTTAGTACTGGTCATAGTTAGTTCTGTTTATAGTTAAGTCTGTTTATGTAACAGAATAGTAATAGTTATCTTAGAGATATCTTAGGAAAGGATATGTATTATCCTTTGACGTTTGTAAAGCCCATTAGGGTTTCCTTGTGTATAAGAGGAACCCTAAGGCACAATGTTAAAAAGTACATTTTGAGAAATATCAATAGAAGCATAGAGCTTAATAGCAATTTAGAATTATTGTTTCTTCTTCATTCTTGTGTTAAGATTCTGCATTAACACTTGATATTTATAGTTAGTGTCTCTCATATAGTTGATTTGGGATTTTATCAAGTTATCTATCGTCTTACAAAGGCTAGTCAGATCCTAAACAAAGGACCTACACAGGGTTCGAAACTAAGGCGAAGTGGTGTTGTTTCATAGCTAATGTGTCGTGACAGTAGCAGTAGCTTGATACGAGGTAAACAAGGATAGCAACTAGGCTCGAAAAATCATAGTGGCAGCGAGGCCAGCTGAGGAACCCACTATTTCGACAATGGGGCTGCCCCTTGTGCCATGCTTGGTTACAAAGGGGGGGGGGGGGTAGTCCCTTTGGTTATGCGTTTACAAGGCTTAGGTGTGAACCATGAGCATGGTTCATTTCGACTTTCATCAGAGTCTGTGATGCGGCCGTAGTGAGCAAGAAGGCTCGCCATGGTTCGCAATGGGTTACTTGGTAACTGTTGCGGTACAAGTCCATGTCTCAACATAATAAATGCTACAATGATTCGTGAGTTATTCCCATGTTTATTAGTCCCTTGCGAGTCATCCTAGGACCTTACGTATGTGTTTTAAGCTATTGCAGGTTCCTTCAATTCGTTATTAGTTTGCTACATTTAATATATTGTTTACTAGGGTTTCATATGTCTTTATTTTATGTAATGGTATAACCACATTCTCTTCATGTGTGATTTCATGCGAACCTCGCATGGATAAAACTATACAAGTCGTGTTTATGTTGTAAGAAAATAAAAAAAAAAATAGTCCGAGGCTTGATAACTACGAGTAATGACACATAAAGGTTAACTTGTGAGGACGACTTACCGAGGTCCTAAGCTTGATGAAAGATGGCAAGGAAGAAAAAAAAGTGGAGATACGGTTTGGGCTTAGCTGCTATCTCTTCTAAAGCCTACACCTACTTGGCTCTTGTACTTGACAAAACTTGATCTTGAACGTATAGTTTACTTAGTGATTTTTCACATAATAAAAAAAAACCTTTTGTTATGGCAGAAATGTTCATGCATGGTCTCTAATTTATACTTAAAGTATTCATTAGTTTCCTGAGCTATTGCATGTGAGGGTACTACAAACACTATTGACCCATAGTGTAAATTTTCTAATACTGTTTTGGAATCACTACTGTTTCTCATCTATTCCATTTGAAATTAGACGTATCATGTTAATAAGAGTTTCAATTGAGAAGATGAGTGGGGTAATGTGTAAGGGTGAGTGATGATGGTGCTTCATCATTATTATCTATTGGTTTTTATATGTATTCATATGTATATCAGATATTAGTTTCTATAGATTATATTGGTTATTATATGAATGTATTGTATGTACATTTTTATCTTTGTTGATTCAATTTAAAAAAATTGTCATTGTTATTTATTGGATGTAGGGGTTTTATAAGTGCTTACTAATAAATAAACGCATCTCACAAAATGAATTAAATATGGTTTTTACCGCTACTCGTCCTAAAATACCCTTTTAGACACCGAGTAAAATTGGTGATATTCTCGTACAAATTAAACTTTTTATGACAAAATAATGCGTTGACAACCATAAGATGACTTCTCGTTGAAATTTATTGGTAAACTTGCAAACTTGCATTACATGACTTTTACTTAACGCAATGAGAATCTAATTTTTCTTACGAGGTGTCACATCCTCCCCAGGTTAGAAGATTTCGCCCACGAAATCAAGACGTTGTAGGAGATTGTGGATTTGCGAAGGTGTGAGGGTAATTGTTCTTAAGTTGGTTCTTACATACCCCTCATGAACGTGTTGTTATTGGGATGAGCCCTCACGACAAAATATTGGAATGTATCCGTTGAAGTAAAGACAAAATCTTCAATTATTTCCCTTTTCCCCTTTTTGTCTTATAAATACCACCTCATTCCTCTCAAATTTTCAAACTTAAAATCCTACTACAAAGATACTTCAATGGCCTGCTCGCTTCTAAATGATTTTCAAGTCAAAGCTTTGGTGTAAGATTGATTAACGAAGATAAAGGTCGGCAGGATGTACTTTTGAATTTGGCTTTTCAGTTTGAAGATTCTTGCGCCGTCAGGGACGATCTTAGAAAGACTTATGAGAAATGCAACGACATTTCTCAAGAGAGTCGTGCTTTGATTTGCACTCTTTTAAAAGAAAGCTCTGAAAAGGATCGCGAGTTGCATCTTTCCATGTATGGAAAGGCGGCACAACTACAGAAACAAATGGATGCTAAGTCGGCTTGGTTCCAAGAAAAATACTCCGTCGTACACATGGAGGTATAGGTTGCTCGTCATCACAAACTGATTTCCCTCTTACCGAGAAAGAGTTACATCAACTCCGTATGGATGAAGAAGCTCTAAAAGAAATGTTGGAAGAAGAGGCCATGAACAAAAAGGCACAAGAGGAGAAAATTAGGCAAGAACAAGCTGAGAATGATGCATTCTTTTTAGAATTTGGGGTAGTGAGGTACGACTCGGATTGCGAGTCATCGGATTAATGGTTTAAGGATTGTTATAACCATGTCGTTGTACTACTTTGAATAAAACATTGTTGTCTTAAATATGTACTTGTATTTCCACTTTCACAAATCAACGGCTATTGTGTTAGTAATCTAGTAAGTTCGACTGAATGCATTTGATTTCTGTAGCATCAAAATGTTTATTTCGTGACTGTTGTCTTGCCATGATGTATCTTGAATGGGATATGAGCGATATGGGCTAACTGTTCCACACAGTATTTTAAAGTGTTTACGTGGTAACTCTGTATTGAATAATTAAGTGAACATGATTGTTGTCTCTCTACAATATAATAATGTGATTTAGGTATATTGTTATTTATTTGTAAACTTTTTCTCCAGGTAATTATTTTATGAGATAAAATTAGCAAGTGGGCTCCAACGGGCTAGAATGGTGCGAACGTTACCTCCCATTTTAATATATATACACTTGCCATTGTCTTTGATTTTGTCAAACGTAAAAATAAGTTTCCTTACTTAAATTTTCATTCGTCCTTAGATTAAAATGTCGTATCTTGTTCCCTTGATTGCGGTTGTGTTTGTAGTGGTGGTTGGGTTATTATTGGTGAGCTGTTTCACAGAAGATGATTACCAGTACATCGTTGTTTACTGGGCTTTATTGTGCTCACTCAGTATTGTGGCGATTAGCGGTGAGTCTTTGGAAGAGTAGCTTTTGCAGTAGGCTAGTGGGGTTGTATTACCGTTATTGTTCTTGGCTTTTTTTGAAATTTTTACTGATCCTCTAGCGAAGAAGTGTCGGAGTTTCATTTTAACTTGTTTTGTTTATGTTGATTGAGTTCCTATGATGTACTTTTGACGAATAGCAGTTTTCATATTTTTCTTTGGAGTATTGTCTTTAATGTGGATGAACGAGTAATTGTGTATGCGTTCTGAACTTTTGTTTATTCATCGAATATTTTTAGCACTATCTCAGTAGACCTATTTATACTAGTTGTCAGGTTATGTATTACATTAAGGTTTATATTTGGGACATCCCTTTTTCCTTTAGTTGATTTGTCTTTGTGATTGTAGCGTAGTTGGGTTTAAAGACTCGTAGTGTGTATTCCATTGTTCTTATCCCAAGTATCTTATGAATGGTGTTAGGGTTATTGTCAATTGGTTTATTATTTCCTTACTACTATTCACCACACATTGTGGTCCTTCTGAAGTTTATGTTCACCTTATGTGTTTTTCTTACTACGTGCATATCGTTTGATATGTTGTCGGGTATTATCTATGTGTTTGAAAATTTCTTTTTCAGCGTATTAAGTTATTTTCGATAATAAAAAACTTTGTTGTAAGTTTAGGGTTTGGTAGTAAATCGATCTTGCTAGACATATATATTTAAATCGATATTCCTCCAACTTCATTACCCACTTCACCGCCCCTTTTTCTTTTATTTTTCAAGTTACTCCTACTCATCTCAATTTATCACTAAATTTAAATTTATGTTTCTCAGCCTTTTCTCGAAATGTGATTACCAATCCTTATGGGATTCCCAATCGAGATTTTCACTCCCGTCATGATCATAATCATCACATCTCTTATTTTTCTGATCTATCCGATGTGTTTCTTTTCACGCGGTGATGTATCTGTCGTTTTAGTGTTTTACATTTTTGTTGTATTCCTTATATTTTGCATTTTGTTGTATTAAGAACAGAAATACTATGGATTTGATTGAATAAGGCTTCGCGTTGTGTATTTTATGGTTTAATCTTTTTCGTTATAATCACTGATTTGATAACGCGCCCACCTCGCATCTTGGCATGATTTGAAGCCATTACTTGGAAATCTTTCAGATGTATTTAGTATTTTATTGAAAAGGCGTTTATTGATTGAAAATGAGAAAAATATTTTGGACTGACAAATTGTCGAATTGTGGAGGAAGGAAATTTGATCTTTGTAGGGGTTACTGTTTCTTGCCTGAAGTACTATGTGTGGCCCTTTTGAAATGATTCTTCAAGTTTCATAGCGTTCATCGAAAATAGCTTCTCTATTTCCATTTTCCGGGCACATGATCGTATTCTTCATTTGTTGGGCAACGAGCATACTTGTCTTGCGTTAAGCAGCAATTTCGATAGTATTATTTCATTGGCGCATTACGATGCTTGTCATTTGATTCCAAAAATTATCAATTATATAGTTTCCCCTATACTGGGTAAATGTACTCAGAAACTTTTTAGGGCAGAATTGTTATTTCATTTATTATTTCATGAAAGCAAAGTACAAGTCTTTATTAATTTCCTTGCAAGCTGGGATACATTGTTATAGCGAGTCTGGCTGTCTTGCTTACATGCCTAGGCGGGCTAGAATTTTCTAAATTTGTTCATGATCCTCAGCACGCCTGCTCTCGGTATCAGCTACCCTTATCTGCAATATTGCGATCTCACTCTCGGCAGCTGCGAGAGAATCCTGCAATTCGGAGATTAGGAGCTCTTTGTCCTCGGTGTCTGCATGAAGAGTGTCAATCTCTACTTCCAGGTCCTCTAGTCTGGCCGTCACATCTTCTGGGTTGAGTTCTGATGTCTCGGATGTTGGTTTACCGTCAGAGAAAGTAGTGGCATCTGGGAAGAATGGCGATGATGGTGACCTGCTTCTCTTTCGGGATGGTCCAGGCGCTTGCGATGTTAGTGCAGGAATACTGAGGTTATTTATTTCTTGGGAGTGTTCACGTCCTGTAGTAGGGGTCAAAGTTAGCCCTAGTTCAGGTAATTGGGTTGCCTGAGAGGTTGGCGAGTCAAGTCTTCTTGGAATGGAGTGTTCTGTGGCGGCTTCCTATTCCGGGGAGTTGTCAGGTACGTTGCTGGAAAAGTGAGTGAGGGACCGTTCCTCGAATACACCCTGCATACGACAAAATAGGGTTTCTTCTTCTTATATTCTATATTTGGGTAAAAATTTAACTTGTGGGTGCCATCTATTTTTTTTAAGAAAAGATGTATAGCGTGTTTTGAATGGTTAGGCATACTATGTCTCGAGGATATGTCTAGGAGTGTTGGATTTTGGCATTGGTAGGTTTCTTGTTTGTTTGGGAAATTTACTCGCAATTATTAGCGATATCCTTATGTTAAGACCTAAGCCAGTGACCAGATAGTGTGGTAGGCTTCGGGACCATGGATTCACATTTGTGGAGTTCATTTTATTCTTGACTCAGGGCTGGTGTAAACCTTTATGTCTTAAGTTTATTTTCGTAGTTGCAGATTGTTAATTGCGACTATTGTATTCTTACTTTTCGAGAGTGTCTTTTCCATTTTCGCCTCCTTATGAGTTTGTTGTTCACACATTTCCCCGTTGATGAGATATTCGCACACTATTTAGTTGGTGTAGTGGTACATGACATTTTTGTAGGTTATTTTTTTACATTGAGGAAATACTTTTAAGGGTATAAACTGACAATAGTGGTTACTAGTATAGGTATTTTGCAAATAGTTGTTATATAAGGACTCCTTGTGTTAGTGGGGATGTGACAATATCGTCAATTCAGGTCGTTATTTTATTATCGAGTTTAATTATAATTTGCATTTTATTGTTGATAATATGTAACTCACGACAAAACAGGAAAAGATATTTAGGGCTTATGATTGTAATTTACGCGACGTTTACAAAGATCGGTGAATCCTACGTTAAGCATCGTCGATTATAATCTTCATCATTTTCATTTTTCCGGTTGATGGTTTCGTCATTTTACGTTTTTTCTTGCGAAAAACTCGGTTTTACTTAAAACTTTACTTTTTTCTTAATTAACCTTACTTTATACTTTAATTAAACTTATAACAAAATAATAAAAAAAAATTATTTTTCCCCTCCCCAAGGCCCTAGGCCGGTTTTACCTTTCCCACACTCAACCTCAATTCATTTTTTCTATAAACTCATCATCATCTCTACTTTCCATACATGCAAGTCACTTCCATTTCTCAAGATTTCAAAATTTCTCTCTTCCTCTTTGGTCCCCATTGCTGCCGAATTCATCTACACCACCACCACCATCATACAAAATTTTTCATCTCATTTCTATCCTCTTATAACCATCCTCAAGCCTCTTGCAAAGTTTGGTAGTCTTTCTTGAAGATTTGAAGAAGTTAGGGCTTGTTTTCTTGAGGTTTTCTTGAGGGTTTTGATTGGGGTTTGTTAGAAGAGTATTATCACCATTAGAGGAAGGTTAGAAGATTGTTAACCTTGTGTTACCTTGGTTCGAATTCAGCCAACACAAGAGAAGGGTGTTCTTGTTTGATTCACTAGCCTAAATCTCTCTTTTTGTAAGCCTAATCTTCTTTTATTTGTTCTACTTTTTTTATTTCATGTTTTCTTTAATTTTAATCCATGAAAATGGATGTTTAAGTTCTGTAAATATATATATGATTATGATCTTGAGGGTGTTTTGGATTAGTTATGGCATTGGGTTAGGTCTTAGATAATTAAAATGATGTTTAAAAAGGTTTTGAGTTGAAATATTGGGACTGTTTTGAAAACAGTAGCTAAAACGTATCATAGCTCTAAAAATTTAGCTTGCGGTCTGTGATTAAATTTCATGGTAGTTATTATATATGATCTCAGCTATATGACGATTGTTGGAGGCTCAAACCACTCCTGGATGAGGGAGATATGGTCAAAATACGAAAATAGGTCAAATCTGGACATGTGTTTAGAATACGAGTTAAACTCCAAATTTTTGCCATAAAATAATAGATTTTGTTGTTGGTCAAGTTATTAGACATCATAAGGAAAACCATAGCCTTTGAACTTCACTTTATTTCTATCATGTTTGGGTATGTATGGCCTTTTGTAAGGGTAAAAATTTGCTAACTTTCTGTTTTGGACAACCAGGGGTAAAATGGTCTTTTCACATAGTTACAAAACTTTGTAAATTGTGAGACTTGTATTTCTGGAAACTAGACTCAAATAGCTTTCCAGGGGTGAAAGCCTCATCTATAGAACATTTGTGAGCTAGGAGATATGAGTCCATGAAGTCAAGTTAAATTCCAGGAAACTTAGTTTTTACGTCTAGTCTAAAAATTGTAAAACGTATAGTACACCGGGATAAAATAAAAGTTAGAAGCCGAAACTTGGTAGATGTTCATTTGACTATAAGACCAGGTCACATGTCATTTTGGGATTAAAAAGGACTTGGGTAAGTTCTAGTGAAATGCCATACTTATCTCGGAAACACATCTCATGATCACATGTTTAATTTCTACGTATTGTCACTTTCTACGTACTAAATCGCGTCACGTCTTTTAGGAGGTGCTTAGGAGTACTTCCCGCTCGCTCAAGACTCATAATATTTCTGATTTACTTGCGGTGAGTTCATAGCCTCGCATTTTTATTGTTAAAATTGTTTTATAAACCGCGAGGGAGATAAGTGCTTGTTTTTAAAATAGACACGGGGCCCCGATGTATGCTAGTCTAACACTTAAAAGCTAAACCTATCTTAGATAACTAACACAAAATACGTATACGTATATATACTTACACAATTAACTTGCAAACGCTCAATTATCAAAAATCATTTCCTTGTCATTAAAAATGAACGAAATGAACTCCACCAATTTTCCCATCATTTTAATCTCATTGAGATGATCACACTCAATAGATTGATTACCAATACCTTATAAAAACACATAGAATCACATAAACCATACTTTGCAACAGACACATAAGTCAACACTACGGTTTGACTAACCTGCTCAAGTCATGATTGTCACAGCCACATCGTTGTATCCAGATGAATATTGAAAAATGATACTTGTGTTTGGAATTTATTTTTATTGTTTATATATATAAACTCTATGGATTCACTCAACATTATTGTTGACTTTTAGCATGTTTTATCTCAGGACCTTGAAGGTAATTCGGCGATGGAGATATGAAGGCCCGCTAAATAATTATTCATTTGAAAATGTTTTGTAAAATATTATATGATGTTGTTAAACTTATTGGGACCCGTGATGTAAACTTTATATTATTCGAATGAATGAAATTTTCTTAAAACGCCTCTTTTGAGTCGTTTTCTATGATTTGAGTTATTGTGTTATGACGTAACACCATTGGACCCTTCCGCTGACCGAGCTAAATTGAGGGTGTTACAATAAATGGGGTTAAACATGCTACTTGACATTGTAATTCTGGATTATGATGCCTTGTGCCTCATACAAGCTAAGAGTTGCACATGTTGTCAATTAACAGACGCTGATTACCTTTTTGAGTTATATCATTTCTAGTAGATCAACTGCATTAATGGTACAACATCAAAGTTGGATCTTAGACTCTTGATATAATTAGTTGTTTATTTATGTATAAACATGGGTAGTTAATTTTATAAGAGATTAATTATCGAAAATACTGAAAATGAACTTTTCAAGTTCTTTTTAATGTATTAATACAACGATATGGTAAACAAAATTTTGTTCTTACTTATGGAAGACAAACTGTGTCTAATTTTCCTAATGGAAAAGCTAGACTATTTCCTATACTTTTTACTTATGAAAAAAGTTATAATAGGAATGAAAGAATTATCCTAAATTCTATTCGAACTCATACCAAACTTACATGTTATGTAAATTGGACTTCTTATTCTTTCAAGATTGCTTCAATATCATTATTTGGTTTTGAAATCTTTGAATCATAATAAGAAACTTGGATAACTAGAGAACTTGTGTCTATAGCTATCAAGATTAAAAATATCTTGTTGTAAACAAGACATATTTATGAGGTTTGATTGGAAGACGGAAATGTCACCACAATACTAGAAAAGCAATAATACCTTCCTAGCCCACAATACTCATTACCTAGCATCCATTAGTCATCTACCTACAAGTCCTTGGCCACTACTCCAAGTATACTTGGGCACCAAGGTAGTTCGCACCCTATAAATAGCCAAACCCATTCACCACTTCAATCACACCTCAAAAACTCATCACCACTCAAATGGAGTCTTAAATCAGACCAAAGAGGATCAAGAGAAGTCTCTAAGCTCAGAATAGAAGCCAAGGAAAAAGGAACCATTAAAGTCGTTACTAGGCGTACAAACCCGAAAACCTCATTTTGACCCATTTCTAGCTCAAATAAGCTTAGTTCTTGTTCAATAAGCTTATAATCTATATTAGAATGTTCATAATACTCATAATATCATATATAAACTCTTGTTTGAAGCTTTGAATCCTCAAACCCATGTGTTTTTTATTAAAACCCTAAAAATGACCCGTTTTGATTTTCTAGCTCTAAACGAATCCTTTTTCTAAACTTTTTATTATATAGAACATCTTATTTTGCTTATTCTATATAAGCTAAACCGTACAATATAATATAGAATCCTAAAATAAGCTTTCATGGCTTTTTTGACTTGAATTGAAAATTATATTTCCCATGCAAGGGTATATATCGTAACTTTTCTTGAAAATTAACAAATAACTAAAGGACTGAAAATGTCGTATTCCTCAAGTTATAACTATACGTACCTAAATTTCCAAGTTTTAAAGTCAAAGTTTAAATTATATATACTTATATATAAAGGACTAAACTTGTAAAAGTTTATAAACCAAGGGTATATATTGCCATTTTTGTATTCTTAAAAATAAAAAAAAAAATATTTTTATATATATTGATTACATTATATATTAATATTTAACAACTTAAACTCGATATTTAATTAAAACCGTCGACACATTTATCGTTATTGATCATCGATCGACGTATTATAATACAATTACGTTATATATTTAACGTAAATTACACCGACTATCTTTTAAAGAATTTAAAATATTAGCATATCACTTTACAAATGGAGTTTCAGAGAAGGGTTCCATTTAGTATTTGTTTTAACGAGTTTCTGGGTTTATGATTTAAAGTCCCTGACTCCCTCAAACAATACACTTGCCTCTGGATAATGATAGCCCGGACAGTGATTACAATATTTCCCATAAATTGACAAATCTAACATGTATGATAAAACATCATGAAGTTTTAAAACATGAAAAAACATCACACTAAAGACTTGACATATTACCCCAGGTTGCGTGGCGAAGCCGTTACTTTCACCTATTATACTCTTGCCATCAATCAGATTTCCGGGTACTATTAAGGTGAAGTTCATAGCCTCGCCTTTACTTATTTACATGTTTTATAAACCACGAGGGGATACATGCTTGTTTTATACAATCTTAAACACAAGTGATTTTGATATGTGATATGTTTTCCCATCACTACTGAATAGTCCAATCTTTATAATGTGTTTCTAAATCTCCGAGTGGGGGATTCAATCTATAAAATTATGAATACAAGTGTTAATTCAACTATATCTATCCTGATATAATTCTTTGCCTAAGTTTACCATCTATTTTCCCATAAGACATCACCATTATCTCTTTGGGTAATAGCTTATAGTATCCTTTTGGGTAATAGCTCTATAGTACCTCTTTGGGTAGTAGCTCCTAGTATTTCTTGGGTATTACACCAGTAATGTCTTCGGATAAAGGACTCCCTATTCTATGAGTATAAATATGTAATTTCATAGAGCTTATGTAATTAATACCGTGTTCCATGAGAATACCTTTTCCATGATACGTGGTAAACTGTTTTCCATAATAATTATACTCATTGCAATTATTACACTTATGGGTGTATAACAACGTAACCCACTATTAAACTTGTACTCAACTATAATAACTGAAAACCTATGAACTTCACTCAACCTTTGTGTTGACCCTTTTAGCATGTTTATCTCAGGTAATTGAGCAACCTATGGCACGGAGTGGCACGAACTTGAAGATGGCTAAACTGTTATCATTTAAACTTTATGTTTCTAGATTTTGGGACCTCCTTTGTAAAACTCTGATATGATATTGAATGATAACTAAATTTCCAAAACGTCTCTTTTGAGTCGTTTTCTATGATTATATCTGTTGATCCATGAAGTAATACCCCAGAGTAGCTTTCGCTGCTATATGTCAAAAATGGGAGTGTTACAGATTGGTATCAGAGCTCATGGTTATAGAGAACAAGGGTAAAACCTAAACTATAACTACTTTTCTTTTGTCAACCATCAAAGTCCTCCGTGCCACTGCATTTCCCTAAATAGTGTATGTAAGAGATTTGCGTAGCAGATAATACATAACTATTATACTATTATATAAATAACTTATGTTATTTCCACTGAGTTGTTATACAGTCATGTCTTCGTACACCCACCCTTCTATCCCTTCTGATTACGATGTAAAAGATGCTTTTTCCTCTACAAATGCTCCTAACTATACCCCGACTTCACCAGACTATTCCTAAGATTTCTTTCCTCCCGAGGATATTTCACCACCTAAAGACACTGAGACTCCTGTTGAATCACCCATTCCAGTATCTCCATCTTTATCAGTAGGATCTTCATCACCAGTTATGTCAACTACACCACCACCAGACTATCCCTTTGATGAGTCTATCTTTGCAGAGTTATATAACTCATTATGGATCATACCGCGACCACTGGGAAGTGAACCAGTCCCCGAGAAACCTGATGAGTCAGATACTTGTTATAATGTTCATCTCTGGAAATAATCATTGAGGACATCCAGGTTTAAGAGTCTTCTAAACAAGATCCAAGAACTCAAAAACAAGGGAGAACCACCAGATTAGATCTGTGTCGTTTACAGCTTTCTAGAATCCAACCACTAGATGTATGAATAAAGACACTTGTCAAATTTTACTATGAAAATTATACCAATTGTGTATGTCGAGATTACTATAATTCTCTTACCATCCAATTTTCTTACAACCTTTGTATCTAGAAACACTAAGTCTCCTATTGAATCACTCATTC
>BQNB010071779.1:4611-31617 GCA_026074375.1 Tanacetum coccineum
GGGTAAGTTCATCAAATTGTACGTTAATTGTTTCCATTATCAGTCTGGTCCTTTTGTTGTAGATTCGGTAAGCCTTTTTTGATGGTGAATAACCAATGAAGATTCCAATGTCCGCTTTAGCTTCAGTTTACCAAGATCCTTATTATCGTTTGTTGGATAGCATAATGCACAAAATACGCGAAGATAGTTGATTTCTGGTTTACGATCTCTGAGCAGTTCATATGGAGTCTTATTGTAGCGAGGATGGATAAGGGAGCGGTTTTGAGTATAACATGCAGTAGCTACAACTTTAGCCCATAAGAATAATAGAGATTTAGAGAATATAAGCATGGTCCTTGCAGCCTCTACCAACGTACAGTTACGCCCTTCAACTAAACTGTTTTTTTGTGGAGTACGTGCAATAGATGTGTGATGAGTAATTCTAACATCTTTCGTATAATTTCTTAATGTCTGATTGATAAACTCTGTGTCGTTGTCGGTATGAAGATACTTGACTGTTGCATTGATGACATCAAATAACGTCACTTTTATAGCATCATTTATCTCATGAAAATAACCCATTTTATGTAATTATTGCAAAGAATTGTTACTTAATCATTTGTATTTGAGAATTGCAGTAATTATGGAGTACTTGGTGAAGATTAGCAAAAAGGCACGCATTCTGGAGCTTAAACGAAGACATTTGAAGATTACTGTTCTGACAACCAATACGCCGTATCCATCAAGGAAGATACGGCGTATTTGTGCCTGCACTTCACAAAAGACCACAAAGGAAACAAGACCAATACGTCGTATCCAGGGAAGACCAATAGGCCATATTTAAGCTATGGAAATAAAATATTCTGGAAGATATCCAACGTGGTCCCTACTCTAAGAAACCCCAATATGCCGTATCGAAGACTTTCGATACGCCATATTGACCTTTTTCCAGACCTTATAAAAAGAAAACTGAAAAACGAGTTTTAAGTGTGCTAAATCATATTTTCGATACCTAAACCATAAAAGTCGTTTTTCAGAGGAGAAGAAGAGCAGAAGAGGTCTTGCAACGTAATTAATTCCATAGGATACAACTTGTAATCTCCTATACCCTTGTAATCGTTTAGTTTTTGGTATCATTCGTTAACTCGGTTAGTTTACCTTGGCTAAATTATTACTTTGGTATTGATTATGACGTTTGAAGGCTATACCTTCGGGAATTAGCCATTATTATGAAGATCTGAATATTTGGTTTGTTTATCTCGATTGCTTAATTTATCGTTGATTTCTTATTTATGTTTATCAGTTTATACTTGTTTACGTGCTTTTGTATGCAACCTATCATTCAACTGGATCTAGTGATACAAACCAACTAATCTAGATGCCGGGATGGCTCTCTATATAGCGATTTATACATCTAGACCAATAGGATCACAAATAGCAACCTATCTTTGCCCTTAGATTGTGAGCTTAGTTGGACTAGCAGGTGACCTAGGGATCAACGAGTACGTTCTCAATTAATTGGTAAAGACTTGGTTAGCGGACTACTAGTGTATGAATTGCCATTAAGCAGTAAGTGGGTAAAGTCTCTATGAGCTAGGGTTTAACAAGATCACCATTGCCTTAGTCCCTAAGATAGATTATAATCAGCAAATAAGGATGCTTTATGCGGATGCATTTAATTGTGATAGAATTCTACGTATCTAGATTTAAGGAAGAAGTACCGCCTTAATCTTAAGAATGATATGCCGCCTCGAGATAAGTAATCATTGCACTTAATAAAGAAACCAACGTTCTGATTAGATTAATAATGGTTAATACAGTTTTCTTATATTTGGCTAGACCGCTCTTTTATCTTTTGTTAATTGCTTGCGTGTGTTTTAGTGTCTTAAGTTAATTTTAGTCACCACAAAACCCGTGCCAGTCTCTCAGGCTGAAAACCCCCCTTATCCGTTAGATTTAGGATTAACATAGGTTTAGCATAGGTTTAACATTGAATAGAATTAACTTAGTTTAGATAACCAAAATATTAATAAATTGAAAGATTATTTCTCGCTCTTAGTGATCGATACCCTACTTACCACAAAACTACCACCGATCGGGTACACTGCCCGTTAAAGTGTTGTTTTTGGTTAAGTCGGCAAAATATAAATTTATAACTTGAAATCATAAAATCATAAACCACAAAACGATACAATCAAGTTTTTGGCGCCGTTGCCAGGGAGTGAAAATTTAATCTTGATTTTTATTGGATATTTTGATTTTTAACATTAGATTAGATCTAACCCTTAGGATTAGTGTAAGTTAGATTAGTGTATAATTTTGTATATTTGTCTTTAATTGTTTGCTTGTATATTTGCTTAGTTTAATTGTTTGTGTGATTTAATTGTCTTTTCTAATACACTGTTCTGGTCGATAACCTGATACGACGTATCTACTTTCATTGGATACGATGTACCCAACATTCTTATCCAATACATCGTATTCATCTAAAAGATTAATATGGCGTATTTAGATCCATTGAATACGGCGTATTAAGCATATGATACAGTAGCATAAAAGTTTTTCGTACTCAAACTTAAAGCTCAAAATTTTATACACGCCCTTTTTCAACTGGTTCTACTGATAATTTTCTGGTTATTTTTAGTAACTATTTTCTAACCACTACCTACTGACCTTTATAAATTTTACCAAAAATCACAAGTTCAATATCATGAATTTATTATCTCCAAGATTTTTCTACTAATTTATTTCCCCTCTTAAGTGCCCCAAATAAAATCAAACTTTTAACTACTCAGTTTCGGATCTAAACGAACACTAAAAAGTTTGACCTAACAAACCATACTTAGACTCTAATCAAAGCCTCTACTTTGAGTATTTTAATAGTCATAGAACTAAAAATCCTAGTAGGTTGGCTTAATCCTTAATTCGAATTTTAAGTGGGGGTTAACCTCGTAATACGACTAAATCTTGACCCAGAATTTACTGCTTTGAACAACCTTTTCCTTGTAACCAACATTTTGAATGACTTCCCGATCTTAAAAACTTTCGAGAACCAGGATGGTTCCTGGAGAACTATACTCTCTGACAACATCATAGGGCACTGAATCACATCAATCCATGCTTCTCAACCTCTAGATATTCATGAAACAACACAGCCCTAAATTCTGCTCAAAACCTAAATCAACTTGTCCCCCCCCTAATACCGCTTCTAAACCTAACCTAGATACATCATCAAGCTTTATTAATTCACCCTAAACATTATTAACTAGTTTATTAATATAATATTACAGATTTTAATAAAACCCTAATTATCCGTCTAATAATTGTTTATACATGAGTTAAAGAAAGACTAAAACAAAAACTTAATTGAAACATACCCTAAAACCTTGATTCTTGAATCACTAGATAAATCACCAACTCGTTCTTGATTAAAAAAATCTTTTTTTCTTCTATCTCTTGAAGTCGCCGAAACATAGGGAAAAAAGGAAGAAAAAGTGATTTAGGGAATTTTTTTATCTTAAATTTATACAACCTAAAATCCTAATTGTAATCAGATGTAGTTTCCTTGTTTTTCGTTCTTTTAAACCGAATCAATCACTCCCTTTTTAATAGATTAATTTTTTTTTTATATATTTTTCTATACAAATTCGTATTTACTATTCATGTATAAAAAAATATTTTTTTTATCTTTTATTAGTTAATTAATTACCTTCAATACCTTAAGTTTTTATAAAAACTTAAGCTAATTGCAATCCATTTTCTGATAAAACTACTTCTAAAAATATACCTTTTCATTTTCGAATTCACTTTCTATATATGAAAAGTTTACTACCAACTTCCATATTTCAACCACATTATTCCTTTCCCATATTACACACTTCTTATAAACGCTCAATCCTTAAAACCAAGTATTGACGTAGCAATGCATGCACACGTCTTTCATATCTATTATGAACCACATGTGAACGAATGGAATACTTAACACCAAACTCAAACACACTCAAAATGAGATGCCCATAACAACCTCTAAGGAATATCAAGCACATAATTACACACTTCTGCCCACGGAATAAATTCACATAGCACAACACTTACACTCATAAAAATAATCTCTTAGCCATTTCTAAAGGTTTAAACTAACATGCTCAAATCACGGTTGTCACATTATCCCATCCTTAAAGAAATCTCGTCCTGAGATTTAACTAGGCGATTCAACAACACGATCAACAAATAACTGAGGATACTTAGACATGTCATATGGTTCTTCGCGCTCCCAAGTGACTTCAGGACCACGCATTGAATTCTAAAAACTTTCACAAGTGTATCTTACTAAAAAAACAGCCATCAAATTCCTAATCTCATGGTCCATAATCTCTACGAGTTCCTCAACAAGAACGACAGTCTTGTCGATTTTTTGGATTTCATTTCAACGCACATGAAAAATAGCATCTGCCAACACTCTTTTTAATTGACACGGAATGTGTCAGCACACACCCACTCCTCGGCAATCTTTAACCGATTAAGCTACGGGACGAATCCTTATCAAGGATCTCGAATGGTCCTATGTATCTGGGTGCCAGCTTACCCTTCTTTCAAAAACGCACTAACGCCTTCAAGCGACACCTTCAATAGTACTCTATCACCCACCTCAAACTCTAACAGTTTACGTCTCTTATCCGCATAGCTCTTTTTGACGATCTCTTGCCGCTTTGAGCTTTTCTTTTATCAATACTACCTTATCTGTCGTATCTAGTACTAACTCAGGCCCAGTCAAACTACTCTCTCCAATCTCTGCCTATAGAATAGGCGACCTACATTTCATTCCATACAAAGCTTCAAACGGAGCACACCAAATGCTCGAATGATAACTACAACCAAAATCAATAACACATGCCCTCATTATATCTTCCCAAAGTCTGAATCATACGTTCACTTTGTCCATCCGCTTGAGGATGCTAAGCAGTACTCAAATCCAATCGTGTCTCTAACACTTTCTGCAACGTCTGCCAAATCCACGAGGTAAATCATCCATCTCAATCTGAGTTGATCATCACCAGAATTCCATTCCTTTCTATTATCTCATCAATATAAATCATTGCCAACTTCACATCTTGAAATCTTCTTGTATAGCTAGAAATTGAGCTAACTTGGTTAGTCTATCTACCATCACCCAAATCATATCATACTCACTACTTTGACCTTAGAAATTTAGTGATAAAATCCATGGTGATTCTATCTCATTTTCATGCAAGTATCTCAGGCTGTTGCAGCAAGCCAAAAGTCTTTGACATTGCAGCCTTCACCTCTTAAACAAGTTCGAAATTTGCTAACATAGATAGCTATATCCTTCTCTATTCATGGCCACCAATACATGTCTCCAAGGTTATAGTACGTTATCCGCTCCGACCCGGATGTATCCAACTGTAACAACTGAGATTTTTCAGGATTTTTAAGATACTATTTTATCCCTTCACTTTTTAGGTCTGCTGACCTTACAAGAACAACCATCTAAATCACGTTTTCCATCACACGGCTCGACCCTAAAGCAATTCGATTGAAATCGACATTCCTAGACAACATTCATTTTTGTGCCCGAGACCTGGAAACGAGTCCCGAAAGGGCTAAAACACCACCGCAAACATTTTTCGAACATATACAACGCGGACACAACAAAAACGAATTAAATTTGTTCTTAATACAGTATTTATTTATAAAAATATTAGATAAATAGCCATCATTTTAAATAAAACGTGCGGATAACGCGAATACTCAGATGATAATCTAATCTTTATTTCGAACAAGACTAGACCGGCTCACAAAAGGAATAACAGATATTTTTTTAAATTATTATAAAATAGTTATGAAACGTTATCAAGTAAATACTCTTTTTTTATCAGAAAAATGATTCGGAAAACAATGGCGCAAGTTTCAAAAATTGAATCGACCGTTAAGTCGCTCAAATGGGTCCCGAACCGTTTTTACCAAAACTATGATAAAGAAATTACACTTTAGACCCTAAACTATTTCAACTTATCACTTTTGAATTAAAGTTTTAATAATATATAAGAAATTATATATATTATTTTCATTCTATACAAATAACCACTCACACTCAGTTTTATTCTCTCTCTCCCCTCACAACTCGACACCAATGGCGCCGCCGCCCGATCCCGGCCACCACCACTCCGCCGCCAGCCGAATACTTTCCGGCGGGACTTCTCCGCGAGCTTCAACATACCTCCCTCGTCACCTCCCGATCTATCCTATTTTCCCCCCCCCCCAACCCACTTACTCGCGGCCCCACGAGCCACTGCCGGCAGCTCACCGGCCGCTGCCACCAATGATTAATCTACCACCATCACATCCACTCTTCACCCCAACATCCACCACGCCATCAACCACCGAGACAACACCCTAAGGGTGCGTCCGGTTGGTTATAACAGCAAAAAAGCAAAGGGGGAGTTCGGTTGGTTTGTGGTTACAAACCTTATGCGCGTTGTTTTCGTGGTATATCACCAACCGGTTGCTATCGGTTATGGTATAACAAGCCGCAGAGAGTTGAGGTCCGGGTATGCACCACAAGGTTGGTTGTTTCGTAGTGGCAGCCTCCCCCCCTGAAACACCTACCACAACCGCCACCTCCCCAAGGGTGCGTTTGTTTAGGGGTTTTGTCTTGGGCTGTTTTCGGTATCAGCCCACACCACTGCGATTGGTTTGTATTTCATCATCAAGGGTGGGATCGTGTTCGATTGTCACACCCATTAGAGTGTGTTTGTTTGTCTGTAATAACATCGAGGGGAGGGTTTTTGTTTGTTGTTTAACACCGGGTGCTGTTGGGTGTATGGCCCCACCCCCAAACACCCAACAGCACCCGGCTGTTTATAACAGTAAACAAACAAACACCCCCTCCCCACGGCTGTTTATAACAGCCAAACAAACACACTCTAATCGGTGTGACAATCGAACCGAACCCACCCTTGATGATAGAAATACAAACCACACGCACGTGGTGTGGCTGTACCGAAACAGCCAAGACAAACACCCCTAAACAAACGCACCCTTGGGGTGGCGGTTGTGGTGGTGTTTCCGTGGGAGCATCCCAACGAAAACCACCCTTGTGGAGCTATACCCGGACCCAAACTTTCTTCCGGCGTTATACCCAAACGACGCACCCGGTGGTTGATATACCACGAAACCAAACGCCCTAAGCGTTGTAAACCCACAAACCAAACGAACACCCCCCCTGCTGCTGTTATAACCAAACCGGACGCACCCTTGGGTGGTGGTCTCGGTGGTTGATGGCGTGGTGATGTTGGGGTGAAGACGAGGATGATGATGGTGGTAGAATAATCATGGTGTGCAGGCAGCGGTGAAGCTGCCGGAGTGGCGCGTGGCCGCGAGTAAGTGGGTGGATAGGATAGATCCGGTGACGAGGAGGAATGTTGAAGCTCGCCGGAGAAGTCCCGCCGGAAAAGTATTCCGGCGGCGGCGGAGTGGTGGTGGCCGGAATCCGGCGGCGGCGCCAGTGGTCGGATGTTGTGAGGGAGAGAGAGAATAAACATGAGTGTGTGTGTGTTATTTGTATAGAAATGAAATAAATATATATAATTTCTTTATATATATTAAAACTTTAATTCAAAAGTGATAAGTTGAAATAGTTTAGGGTCTAAAGTGTAATTTCTTTATCATAGTTTTGGTAAAAACGGTTCGGGACCCATTTGAGCGACTTAACGGTCGATTCAATTTTTGAAACTTGCGCCATTGTTTTCCGAATCATTTTTCTGATAAAAACGAGTATTTACTTGATAATGTTTCATAAATATTTTATAATATTTAATAAAATATCTGTTATTCCTTTTGTGAGCCGGTCTCGTCTTGTTCGAAATAAAATTAGATTTCAACTCGAGTATTCGCGTTATCCGCAACGCTTTTATTTAAAATGATGGCTAATTTATTTAATATTTTTATTAAATAAATACTGATAATTAAAAACAAATTTAATTGTTTTTGTGTGTCACGCGTTTTATTTGTTCGAAAAAAATGTTTTTGCGGTGCGGGTTTAAGCCCTTTTCGCGACTCGTTCCAGGTCCTCGGTCAAAACGAAAAGTTGTCAGGAAATGTCGTGTTCACATCGAAATTGCTTTAGGGTCCGAGCCGTGAAAACGTGATTTAGATGGTTGTTCTTGTAAGTCAAGCCAGACCTAAAAGTCGAAGGGATAAAATAGTTATCTTAAAAATCCGAAAAATCTCAGATGTTACAGTTGGTACATCCGGGAGCGGATAAGACGTACTATAACCTTGGAGACATTATTGGTGGCCATGAATAATAAGGATATAGCTATCTTTTTAGCAAATTTCGGACTTGTTTTTAAGAGGTGAAGGCTGCAATGTCCCAAAGACTTTTGCGGCTTGCTGCAAACAACCGTGAAGAACATGCATGAAAATGAGATAAATCACCCAGATTGATAACTAAATTTCTAAGGTCAAGAGTAGTGAGTATGATGTGATTTTGGTTGATGGTCGATAGACTACGAAGTTAGCTCAATTTCTAGCTATAACAAAATGATTTCAAGATGTGCAGTTGGCTAATTGATGTTATATGATGATGATAAATCCAGAATGGAATTCTGGTGATGACCAACTTAGATTTGAGGATGGTGATGATATTCCTCGTGGTTGTTGGCAGACGCTGCAGAAAGAGTTAGAACAACGATTGGATTTGAGTACTACTTAGCAATCCTCTAAGCGAGGACAAAGTGAACGTATGATTCAACTTTTGGAAAGATATAATGAGGACATGGGGTAATTAATTTGGTTTTAGTTATCCAATCAGCATATTGGTGTGCGCCGTTTGAAGCTTTGTATGAAGAAATGTAGGTCGCCTGTTCCTATGGGCAGAGATTAAAGAGAGTAGTTTCTGACTGGGCCTGATTAGTAACAAGATACGTACAACTAAGGTAGTATTGATAAAAGAAAAGCTCAAAGCGGCAAGAGATCGTCAAAAGAGCTATCGGATAAGAGACGTAAACCGTTAGAGTTTTTGAGGGTGGGTGATTGGAGTACTATTGAATGTGTCGCCTTGGAAGGGCGTAGTGCGTTTTTGAAAGAAGGGTAAGTTGGCACCCAGATACATAGGACCATTCGAGATCCTTGAAAGGATCGGCCCCGTAGCTTATCGGTTAAGATTGCCCGAGGAGTTGAGTAGTGTGCATGACACATTCCACGTGTCAAATTTGAAGAAGTGTTTGGCGGATGCTAATTTGCATGTGCCGTTGAATGAAATCAAAATCGACAAGACTTTACGTTTTGTTGAGGAACTCGTAGAGATTATGGACCATGAGATTAGGAATTTGAAGCGTAGTAGATACCACTTGTGAGAAGTTTATTAGAAATTCAAAAGCGTGGTCCGAGTTCACGGGATGCGCGAAGAGCCAATGAAGTTCGAAGTAATCCTCAGTTATTTGTTGATCGTGTTGTTGAATCGCCTAGTTAAATCTCAGGACGAGATTTCTTTAAGGATGGGATAATGTGACAACCGTGATTTGAGCATGTTAGTTTAAACCTTTAGAAATGGCTAAGAGATTATTTTTATGAGTGTAAGTGTTGTGCTATGTGAATTATGTGGCTAAGTAGTTAATTAAGTGCATGATATCATTTTGAGGTGTATGGGCATCTCATTTTGAATGTGTTTGAGTGATAAGTATTCCATTCGTTCACATGTGGAGATAATGATTATGAAAGACGTGTGTCATTCATTGCCTACGTCTATACATTGTTTCTTTAAGGTTTGAGCGTTTATAAAATGTGTAATATTGGGAAAGGAAGAATGTGGTTGAAATATGGAAGTTGGTAGTAAACTTTTCATATATAGAAAGTGAATTCGAAAATGAAAAGTTATTTTTAGAAAGTAGTTTATAAGCAAAATGGTTTAGCAAATTAGCTTAAGTTTTTATAAAAACTTAAGGTATTGAAGGTAATTAATTAACTAATAAAAGATAAAAAAAATATTTTTTTATACATGAATAGTAAATACGAATTTGTATAGAAAAATATATAAAAAAATTAATTAATTAAAAAGGGAGGTGATTGGATCGGTTTAAAGAAAGAAAATTTTCTTTTATAAAAGTTTTATGCACCAACATACCTGATTTAATGGAATTTTTTTGGAATTTTTCGAGTACTTTTTAAAAAAAGGTTTTCTTTTTATCCTTCTCACGCATATTTTTCTTTTTATCCTTCTCACGCATGTGTGTATTTGAAAAATCTTTGGTTGAATAATATATAGTGAATTAGTGCTTAACATTTTTAAAATATTTGATCCATTATATATCACATATATATACAAATATACTTCAAGTATAATACTTGTCAATACTCACTAATATATACATATACATGTACATGTAATATTAATTACAAATAATTTATATATATTTGTACATTAAAAATTTCGGGGTCGGGGTCGGGGTCGGGGATTTATGCTATCCCATCCCCGCCCCATCCCCGATTTCATAATTCGGGGATTCCCCATCCCCGGTCAACTCGGGGATTCCCCAGTCAATTCGGGTTTGGGGATCGGGTCCCCGTCAGGTACGAGTTTTATTGTCATCCCTATGTTTACAAGCTTTTTAAAAGTTACTTTGAAGTAGTTTTGGAAAAGTGTGAAAGCTTTTGAAATGATTAATTACATAAATGCCTTGAAATGATATCAATCTATTTGTTCGAAATTGTTTTTACACCGTTTTATATTTAGGGCTAATTCCATTTGTACTAAAAAAAGTGAAATGCAATCCTATCACAAAAAACATGTTTTTATAAAATTATCTCAGGTTGCCCAGAAGTACAACAGTTGCTCATAAAAGTACGACAGGTTGCCCCCAAAAAATGAGTTTTTTAATACTAAAGTACACATTTTTTTGGGCAACCTAGTGTACTTTTATGGGCAACTGTTGTACTTCTGGGCAACCTGGGATAATTTTTGTAACACCCCCAAATCTGGGTAGCAGCGGAATGTTGAATATCCGAGGGCGTTACTTCATAGATCAATAGCACAAGATATGAGAACGCCTAAACGTGTCGTTTTAAAAAGATACATTGGATTAACAAAATACTTGTTCATTACATAAGCTCATGGCTTTAAATTGTTCGACAATATAAGTAAAGATTTCGGTTTATAACAAATGTTCTCAAAATGTAATACGCCCAAAATCTTTAGTACTGGCTCTCCAAAGAGTGACCCCCAATGTATCTTGGCACTTTGTGCCTTATTGACCTGAGAAAACATGCTTAAAACGTCAACATAAAGTTGGTGAATTCATAGGTTTATGTAATTTAAATTGTGGGACCGCAAGATTTCCAAGTATATGATTAAGCAACAGATGCAAACATCATAAAAAGTAATTACGTTTTTCCTAAGCTCATGACACTGAAGCTCAACATGTATGAATGCAATAAATTGCCAACATTTACCCGTGAATGATGTTCTAACCCGCAACATCCCAAATCCGACATGGTATACGTTCGTTGTCCGACAAACCGACACAGTGAGCGTTACTCACCCAAACGGGGACGTCAATCCAAAATAGATCTATTTATAACACTCGCACTTACAATCTAGTAATTGATAGTTGTTGATAAAGGGCTCAGTGGGTTATCGCTACTTAGGCAAAACACGTAATCATTGTATAAAATGTACCCCCTGCGTCCAATTTGTAAAACAAAGCATGTTCTCACCCTAAAGATGTAAAACATTTAAATAATTGTAAAGCATGAGGCTATGAACTCACCTTAGTAGGTTGTCCCCTGTGATTGATAAATATATCCAAGTATGGCAAATGAATCTCATCGTCAAATATCTAAGTAAATACGGCCAGTCTTAGTCTACAAGTTTTGGCCAACGACTTAATGCACAAACCACAATAAATTGCTAGTTTATATATACTGTTATCACTTGTGTGGTGGTGTACATGTTTATTGTATTTGTCTTTACTTGTTGGCTCTTGGGAAGGTATACGACTACACACGTACAAGTATATCTATAAGCGTTATTAATAAATATATATATATTTATTAAGTCGCGTTTTAATTTGTATAACGTCCGTTAACTATTATAACTTGTACGATATGTTGAGTGTTTATAAAAATCAATTTTGTTCGTAAAATTTCCTTAGTTTTTCTATATTTACAAAAATAGTCCTCATGTTTATGAAAATAGGTTATTTACATTTTAAACCCTTAGGTTTCCATATTTACACTTTTAGTCCTTCAACTTTCAAGAATTACCCTTTAGATCCTTATAAGTTCCAATTAAGTTCTAACAAGTGGCAAAAAGTTTTATTAAACTCCAATAAGCCACATAAGCTGCGACAGCTTATAAATAAGCTCGGATGAGCTTATTTTAGCTTATTGGGCCCGTTAAGGTCCATTAAACAAATTTAGGGTCCAATTAAGATTTTAAAAGCACCTAAGCCCTTATTAAGCTCATTTAATCTTAATGAATTTGTTAAGCTAAAAAATAAGCTCGGATGAGCTTATTTTAGCTTATTGGGCCCGTTAAGGTCCATTAAACAAATTTAGGGTCCAATTAAGATTTTAAAAGCACCTAAGCCCTTATTAAGCTCATTTAATCTTAATGAATTTGTTAAGGTGAAAAATAAGCTCGGGTGAGCTTATTTGAGCTTATTGGGCTCGTTAGCCCCAATAACTTTAACCCGAAAGGTTTTCAAAGGGTCCATTAGGGTTTGATAACATGTTCAACTTATCTTTCTAGTCTTATTACGTACTTATAGGCCTGATTAAGCTGTTTTCACTTTATGGCTTATTCAATCAGCTAAAAGCTCTCGGTAATGGGCTTTTGGGCCCATTAAAAACCTGAATAGCATTTTAAGCCTTTATGCTTGATCCATTTAGGTCCATTAGCTTTCTAAGTTTATAATAAGTCCTATAAGTTGAATAAGCTTACAAATAAGTTGTCCAAGCTTATTCATGGCTTATCGACTCGTGTTTGGCCGCGGTAATGGGATGCCAAGCCCATTAAGGGTCCGGTTAGGTTTCTAAGGTACATTAGGGTCCATACAAGTCCAATAAGCATATTAGGCTTCTTAATAAGCTTAAAGAGCTTATTTAAAAAGCTGTAGACCCCACGGTACGGCCGGTTGGGCCTGTTTGGGTTTAAGGAGTCCATTAGTAGCCCGTTAAGGTTTCTCATGCGTGTCTTACTAACGAACGGGTTTAATAAGCTCCTTAACCTCTCTATAAGCTCAAGTGAGCTTAATAATAAGCCATGGGTCCCCAACTAACAGACTGTTGGGCCTATTAACTTCTGTTAGTGGACTGTTTGGCCCAACAAGGCCCATTAGTGGCCCGTTAATGAAGTTAAGGGCTCGTTAGGACCACTAGCACCAAAACAAGCTCGCTTAGTATTACTTAATCGCGTTTTATCACATGCAATCGTTTAATAAGTTAGTATACTCTTTCCCAAGCCTAGCCATTATGATTTCATGAAAAGTTTACGTGTTGTTTTCGTGTATTTCGTACAAACGAGTTAGTGTTCACATAGGTCTCCCTTTCTTGTAATTTAACGAAAACGTTTAATGCCTTAGCTCATTTTTAAGTCACGTTTTACATTTCTTAGCACCCCACAAGTGATAATATACATATGTATATGCGTATAACATGCATGCTTTGCATTTAGCATGCACAAGCTCACGTTAGTTTGTTATCTACAAACTAACATGACCAAATGGCTAGAAATCAAAGAAACAAACATGATACGAATGTGTATAGCTTAGTACGCGACTTACAATAGTCCTAGTGTCTTGGTTCGCGTTAGGAAGACAACCCACAATGTATACACGATCGAATAACAAACCCAAAGCTCCAAAGCTTATCAAATACCCACGTCTCGGCTCGTGTACCTTCTTATGACCTTGTATGAAAACCTAGTATTCCTTGTATCCTTAGAAGTGAAATGGGATGAAGTGTTTGGGTTCGGCTATGATAAATTCGAAATCAAGGGAGAAATAAGGATGGTTTTTGTTTGAGAGAGTGTTTAGGAGTTGTAAGAAATGTTTAAGGTCAATGTGAGTGGGTATATATAGGCTTGAGAACTAGTTAGCTCACTTAGTCCCTAACCAAATCCAAACCGTGCCCTTATGTGGTGGTTTTGAGGTTTCTAGTTAGCTCAAATGGTTTTCTTATTAAACCACCTAGTACAAATCCTTAATTACAAGATAATTGTACAAGATTTTCTAGGATTATGAAAATCTTATGGTTTGTGTGTGCTTATTTGTTGCCGCGGGTATCAAGAGGGCACAAAGGGATCAAATGTGGTTAATATCCTTTGTGTAATAAGCTAATTAGGGACATAAAGTACATTCTTTAATTAACCTAGGATTGTACATGTACTTAGGGAATATTAAAAGGATTTTCTAGTATGTATGTGGGACGAATGGTGTATGGGTTTTGCTTACCCATTTTCGGCCAAGGTGGCTTATTAACACAAGAATTTAATAATTTTTGTGTTTAAGGTTTAAAAGTGGTTATTGCTTTGAGTCTAGGTATTTCCGGAGTGTGTCTAAACGTATTTTATTGTGAAACGTAAGCCTTTTACGTGCCCAATAAAAATAAAACGCGCATAGTCAATAATTATCTTCTTGATAATTATATAACACTTGCTTGACGTAAACCTTAATTTATTTGGTGACCGTTTACGTTAAATGATTATTTCTAATCTACGCGGTTTAGCTTAAAAGTTAAATTAAAAGTAAACGCGTATTGGACTAAAATAAATAGTGAAGAATAATTAGAGTTGTAAAATGACCTGAAATTGAGAAATGTTACATGTAACAAGTAATTTCATAAATGTATGATTGAATTTTTTTAATTTGAGCATAATTTAAGCATTTTAATATGAAAAATAGGACAATTATACATTCTAATTTCTATCCCCCCACTTGAATTATACAACGTCCTCGTTGTTTAGATAAAACATTAAAAATGGGAATTAAAAAAATTAGAATGAGAAACTCCCCTGATATTTGCTCGGTAATGATTCTCCATGTAGATTTATTGACCAAGAATTCCAGATTGTGGATACTTCACCAACATTGTCGATTTTTTTACAACGAGGTCCTGTGCAAAATTTAAGAAAAAACCATGCATTCCTATCTCGGTACCTATGGTTAATTATAAATAAACTAAACTGTACAGGAGACCAATACGCCGTATCCATAAACTGGAATACGCCGTATAGAGACCTGTAAAAAGTATCTAAATACGGGTCAGTCTGCCGAATACGCCGTATCATGTGCATGAATATGCCGTATGGACAGAACTGACAATAATGTTTTAATGTGCATAAAAAATAAAGGACTGATAACGTCCAGACATTCAATACGCCGTATGGTATGGAGCAGATACACCGTATTGATTCCTGGAAAGACAGACTCGATAAAAATAAATAACAATCCGGGTTGTCTCCCGAAGCACTTTTTTTATAGCTAAGTCTTTAAGTTAGACTTTTTCTTCAGCTTCCTTCACTCGTCTCTAGTTACCATCCATCCTTCGTCCATCTCTCCAAAGATTTCTTGGTATGTGCGGCAGGCATCTTCGCTTGTACTCGTTAAATCGTCGTATTCATCTTCTTTTATAGCAACATACTTTTCATCATCTCCGAATGAATACTTGATCATTACGAATCTTCTTATATTGCAAACCGGCATCACTTGAGTGGCATCAAAACATAATTCATGTCTTTCTTCATCTTCACGTTCCTTCATGTCAAGAAAATTACTGTAGTAATTTGCGTATGGTCCTCTTATGTAATTTCTCCAGTTAGCAAATGGAGAGCATTCGTGATCGTTCACTTTCCATCAATTATCTTGAAGCTTCTCTAATAATTCGTAATCAAATTCGTGGAAATTTCCAAAGGTCTTCTTTAACCATCCGCAAAAACTTATTACGATTTGTTTTGCATCTCCCCGTGATTCTTTGTAAATGGCTTTTTGTTCGAGCGCTTTATCTTTTAAGGACCCGTCCATCAAATCATTATAACATTCATGATCTTGAAAATATGTCATATAACCAACTCGAACCATTCCCGGTAATTCTCCATCATTGCAAAATCCATCTTCATTAGAACTGCAAGTGGGCCATTTAGTTTTCCCATTTTTGAAATGGAAAGGTACGCAAATATGATCTCCAATTTCATAAGGTACACCATTTTCAGACCATGGCTCTTCAGGTTCATCATTCAATCTGTTCTCATAATCTTCGTAATCCATAGTTCTTTCAATATCATAAGTAAATAATTTCGGATCAACCTTTAGAAGATAATTAAATTTATTGAACATTGTGCATAATGGTGTTTCGTAATCGAACAAGTTTGTTTCAATTCTAAAGATTTCACCAATTTCTTGTTCATCATCATTATGAGCTTCCTCAAGACCAAAAAATCCACCATCAATAACTCCTCCTTGATCATTATTCTTCTCCTAAAAATCTCGTAAAACTTTCTTAGTGAACGGATCCATCATCATATGGTTAGCAAACTTCGAAACCAACCATTCTTCAAATTCAACATCGGTAGGATCCCATTTTGCATTAGTCTCCGTTACCCTACCAGTACGAGAAGGCGGGTAATATTTTCCAAAAAAAATTCAGTCAAATCCACCCAAGTAGTAATCGACCCATTAATTTCATTAAACCAATTGCTTGCATTTCCAACTAATGAGATCGGGAAAGTAGCAAGCCTAAGCCTTTCATAATTTACATTAGGTAAGTTAATAGGGTCAATAATTTTAAGGAAAAAATCTATATGTTCGACCGCGTCTTCTCCATTAGTACCATTGAAAGCATTATTGCGCAAATCATCAACGAATATACCCTTTAGTTCATAAGCCATTTTCCCATTAACTGTGATACATGTAGTCCCTGAGTAATAATATGCTTGTTCATTAATCGCAAACTCTTTCATTGTAGATTTTTCCTCATTATCTGCCATGACTTTCTTCAATCAACTAGCTCTGACAAGCATGATCTGTCACAAAGGTAAAAATATAAGCAGTATTTGCTCTGAAGAATGATAGAAAATTAAGCACGAAAATTTAGTTTCTGATTTTGTATCAGATGATTAATACGCCGTATTCAATTGATTTGAATATGTCGTATTAATCTGTTGAATGAATATGCTGTATAGGATAAAAAAATTAGATACGCCGTATCCAATGAAAGTGGATACGCCGTATCAAGTTATCGACCAAAACAGTGTATTAGAAAACAATTAAAACACACAAACAATTAAACTAACAAAATATACAAGCAAACAATACACAAATATACAGAATTATACACTAATCCTAAGGGTTAAATCTAATCTAATGTTAAAAACTAAAATATCAAATAAAAATCAAGATTAAATTTTCACTCCTCGGCAGAGGTGCAAAAAACTTGACGTATCGTTGAGTGGTTGTAATTTATGTTTCAAGTTTTAAATTTATATTTTGCCGACTTTACCAAAAACAACACTTTAACGGGCAGTGTACCCGGTCAGATGGGAGTTTCATGGTAAGTAGGGTGTCGATCACTAAGAGCGAGAAACAATCTTTCAATTTATTAATATTTAGGTTTACTAAACTAAGTTAATTCTATTCTATGTTAAACCTATGCTAAACCTATGTTAATCCTAATTCTAACGGATAAGAGGGTTTTTCAGCCTGATAGACTGGCACGGGTTTTATGGTGACTTAAATCAATTCAAGACACAATTACACACACAATCAAATTAACAAAAGATAAAAGAGCGGTCTAGCCAAATATAAGAAAATTGTATTAGCCATGATTAATCCAATTAGAACGTTGGTTTGTTTATTTAGTGCAATGATTACTTATCTCGAGGCGACATATCATTCTTGAGATTAAGGCGGTACTTCTTCCTTAAACCTAGACATGTAGAATTCTGTCACAATTAAACGCATCCGCATAAAGCATCCTTTTTGCTGATTATAATCCATCTTAGGGATTAAAGCAATGGTGATCTTGATAAACCCTAGCTCATAGAGACTTTACTCACTTACTGGTTAATGGCAATTCATAAACTAGTAGTCCACTAACCAAATCTTTACCAATTAATTAAGAACGTACTCGTCGATCCCAAGGGTCACCTGCTGGTCCAACTAAGCTCACAATCTAAAGGCAAAAATAGGTCATTATTTGTGATCCTTTTGGTCTAGATGTATAAATCACTATATGGAGAGTCATCTCGGCATCCAGATTAATTGGTCTGTATCACTAGATCCAATTGAATGATAGGTCGCATACAAAATCATGTAAACAAGTATATTGATAAACATAAACAAGCATTCAACGATAAATTAAGCAATCAATATAAACAAACCAAACATTCAAATCCTCATAATAATGGCTAATACCCGAAGATATTAGCCTTCAAACATCATAATCAATACAAGAGTAATAATTCAACCAAGGTAAACTAACCGAGTTAACGAGTTAACGAATGATACCAAAAACTGAACGATTACAAGAGTATAGGAGATTACAAGGTCTTTCCTATAGAATTAGTTGTTATGCTCGACCTCTTCTACTCTTCTTTTCTTCTGAAAATCGACTTTTATGGTTAAGGTATCGAAAATATGATTTAGCACACTGAAAACCTGTTTTTAGGTTTTCTATTTATAAGGTCTGAAATTTGGTCAATACGGCGTATTGACTGAGGTCAATACGGCGTATCGGGGGTTTCTTGGAGTAGGGACCACGTTCGATGTCTTCTAGAATATTCACATTCTATAACTTGAATACGGCGTATAGGAGTCCTCTGGATACGCCGTATTGAATCTTGTTCCTTCGTGGTCATTTGTGAAGTGCAGGTACAGATACGCCGTATCTTCCTTGATGGATACGGCGTATAGGATGTGAGAGACAGTTTTCTTTATATTTCTTCGTTTAAGCTCCAGAATGCGTGCCTTTTAGCTAATCTTCACCAAGTACTCCATAATTACTGCAATTCTTAAATACAAACGGTTAAGTAACAATTATTTGCAATAATTACACAAAATGGTTAATTGTATGGGATAAATGATGCTATAAAGTGACGTTATTTGATGTCATCAGAAGTGATTATAGCAAAATCAACAAAGTAATCGTCGCAAACGATCTGTAATGAAACCTAATTAATTATAGGTCGTATAAGTACGATGTATTTAATATAAATACAACATCATAAGTTACAGACTTATATCACCACCTATTAGTTTTTGTTTAATTTATAAAAGTTGAAACAATTTTTAAGGCACGCTTGTTAATTAAATATCCAAGTATATGCATTCGTAAGAATATAACCTTTGTTCAATAATTGATTATTTGATAATAATACTTGATTTATTTTTTTATTGTTTATATAATAATATTATATAAATGGTTTAATTTTTTTTATAAAAATGTAGAAAATTGTTTATAAAAATTAATTAGCTTTTGTAATTTCTATTTACCCGAAATCTTTGAAAACTCATAACCCACTCATTTTAACTCTGTTTTACTTGTTCTTTATATGTATGAAATCGTGACGAGATAAACTATTCAAATAAAATACTCATAGATTTTATAAAATCTGTGCCAAAACAGTAAACACAAACTGATTTTATAAAACTATTTTTATAACTTTAAATCTTGCAAAACTCATAACTCATTCGTTTTAATTCCGTTTTTAGAGTTCTTTATATGCACGGTTTTCTATTGAGATGATCTATCATAATAAAATATTCATATATTTTTATCAGTTTCAAAACAGTACCAATTTTTATAAAACTACTTTTATAAAAACATTTTTATATATTTAATTATGGTAATCTTGTAAAAATCATAACTTCTTCGTTATAGCTCTGTTTTTCAAGTTCTTTATATGCACGGAATCCTCATAACATGTACTATTTAAATCAGTAGAGTTTATAATTTATAAAAATTCATATGTAAATTGTTTATACAAACTATTTGGGATTTATGTTTATAAAATTTGTTTTATAATGTTTTAACATAATTAAATTATTATAAGTCCTCTAATTTAATTATTAATATATTTTGTGTATAATTTATGTTCTCAAATTTATTGTCATTATTCTTGTCTAAATAAAATGTCTAAATAACATGTCCTCATAATTTATGTATTTATAAACTTTCTAAGTAACTTTTAACAATTAATTTATCAAATAACTTTATAAATTAATCCACACTTGTATAACATCATTTCATCATAGATAAATGTATATTTGAATCATGTTCATGTTTGTTTTATTTTAAAAACTCATAAATTAAATACTAGATGGTGATTAACAATATAAAAATTATGTAAACTTGAAAGTGAATAATTATAAGAGGTTAGAGTTTATGTTAGACCTTAGGAGAGTGGATGAACATGATACACAAATCAAACCCAAGTATTTAACCCTAAATACTTATCAAGAAACCCTAATTATATCTTGGAAAACCCTAATTTCTTCTTTGAATAAACCCTTGCTAAATCAATACCCAAGCTTCCAAATTACCTTGATATACCTTAGATATTACCCTTGATAACACTAGTATGATTATAACCTTGCTAGAATCAAAGCTATGGAAACCTTAAAATTGTTTTGTGAGCCGTGGGTTTTAATGGAATAACAAGAGAGAGTTTTGAAAGTTTACTTGCAAATGGAAAGTGTGTTATGACTTTCTAAGACCTTCCTTTTATAGTCAATAGTATAAGCAAACAACCTTAACAAAACCATGGACTAAGAGTGGTATTAAGGACATGTTGTAAGGTGCTCTCCTCTTCTCTAGGAGGAGGGAACGATTAATAGGGGGGAGGACAAAGACTTGAAAGTTTATAGAAAATGGTGTTTAAAGTTTACTTTGTAAGATAACAGCTAGCATGAAGTGACACTAGTGGAGTATTAATTTTTACTTGTATTATAATCCTTGGTAGAACCGGCCATAAGGGTTTAGAAGTGTAAAATGATATAATTTTTGGGTATTAGGTATAATAGTGGGTATTTGTTAAAGTATAGATAGGTATTGGTGCTTTCGTGTATGCATAAATGTATTTTATTGCGAAACGTAACCGTTTTACGTAACAATGAAAATAAAATATAAAAAGTTATAAATTATCCTCGTAATAATTATATAACACTTTCTTGACGTAAATTTTTACTTGTTTGATGTCCGTTTACGTTGAATGCTGATTTTTAGTTTACGCGATTTAACTAACCGATTAAAATTAAAAGTAAACACGTAAAATTAAAATAAATAGTTGAATATTTATTGGCGTAAAATTACGTGAAAATGCGGATTGTTACAATTTTGATAACTCCTTTTATTGGTCGATGTCACTGTCGAATGCATGGGTCACAAGAGGGGGTTTCTCCTATTATCCAGTGGATAATAGGGTAGTTATCGTATGGTCAACGCCGCTAGGTATGTCATGCTTTGTTGTGTAGTAGCAGAAGTTAGGGTACTTTTTGTTTGTTATCCCTTTTTGGAGCGTTGACATTCTCTCTTTGGTTTCCCATGCAGTCTTCTTTGCTTTATTTGGTTGAGTGACGGGTATTCCTTTTGTCGGGAAGTGGTACACAGCTGCGGATAGATCGTGACTCTTGTGGTTACGGTTTGCTGCTGATCACGCGGTGTAGCCGTTGAGCAGTCCTGTGCGGGTCTCGGTTGGCTTTGGGGCATTTTCGGACCCTTTCGGTTGTTGGGTCTGAGCCCGTTACTTGTTGTTTGGTCCAGACTCAAAGTCCGGATGATACTATACGTCATCATGTCCCCCTAGTCTAGTATGTTTTTCGTGCGTGAGGAAAATTTTGCTAGACTTAAGCACGCTGCTTGCTATGTTCTGCATCTTGTATCCATAGTGTGCTTCCGGGCCGTGCCTTTTAGTAGATAGGTAGCCTTGGGTGTCGTGTTCTATTCTTGGCCACATGATTTCTGACTGATGTGACATTTTGTCAGATGCGCGAACCGACGCGGCCGTTTGTTTCCTTCGGTCTTGACCGTTCGATGGGGAGTGTGGACACATGTCTTCATCAGGGCTTTTAGGGTTAGTTTTTTAGAGTGGGTATAAATACCCCTCGCTAGTTTTCACTGCATTCTTTTTACTGCGTTTCATTCTCTCTCATACTCTTTAAAACTTTTGACGATTCCATCGTTCTTTTATTTATTCATCTTCGTGTGTCCACTAGTCACAGGTTAGGTTCTCTTTTTTTTCCTTATTCGCTAGTCTGTTAATCATGGTTGTGCACACTTTCGATGATGTGAAGTCTGTGTTGACTCAAACAGATTTGGATTTATTTTGTGTGACGTATAATATTCCGGCTGACTTGGGACCAGAATTGCCTGGTCCTGAGGATACCATTAAGGATAGTCTAGAAGGGAAAATAGGTATCTATACTCGTCTGATAGAGTTTGCCAATTTTTGTATTCCGCTATCCAAATTTCTTCTTTGCGTCCTACAGTATTATCAGATCAATTTTTCTTAACTGCCTGTTTTTGCCGCTGCGAAGGTTAGCCATTTTGAGATTGTGTTGTGTGCTCAGTCATCAACGCTCCTTGGGTACGTTCTGTAGGTTCTATGTTAATTCTTATAGCAATGGTTGGTTGTATTTTTCTAAACGTGCTTCTGTTCCTTGCTGTACTTCTAAACCTCTTGAATCTTTAAAACGTTGGAACAATCATTTCTTTTGGATCAATGCCTCTGTTTGTCCCATTTTTGTTCCTTGGTATAACGATGTTTATGTGAAGAGGGACCCCTTTCTTTATGATGATATCGTAGATTTGGAGTTGTTAGAGAAGCTTGATAGCAATCGTACTTTGATCAGAAAATATCCGGAGACATTTTTATGTCTCGTCGGCTTGAGTCGTTCTTTTTCTGACCATACTGCCCGTCCTACTCTCCTATGCCGTGATAAGAGTGTTGGGTGTTATTTTCTATACGCTTCTTCTTTTATCTTTTCTTTGGGTATGCTATAACGTTATTGTTATTTTTGCTTTGCAGATTTGGGTTTGCTTGATTTTGTGAAGTCTTCGGATCCGTCCAAGATTAAGACAGGAGAGCGGACCCTTGCTCCTAATGAGGCTTCTTTGCTGATAGAAACCACTGACATGGTTGTTAACCCTTCTCCTCAGACGCTCTGCCTTGTTACTCATACGATTGCGGATGAAATTAATGTGCGTTTAGGCAAGAACAAGAGGAAAGTTGATGCCGATTATGTTCCGCCACCCGTGAAGAAAACTAGGACGGGTGGTGTGAGTATTAATGAGCCTATTGTTACTACTGCCAGGAAGTCTCCTGCTGTCATTTAAAAGCTTATTGAATAAGCTAATGTTGATTCCGGGGCGGCTGCCTCTCGTGCTGAGGAGTTCGTGTCCTCTTCTGTCACTCATACTCTGGAACGTGATTGCGAAGAAGAGTCTGTTTCTAATCATGATGATAATGTAAGGACATGTCCTTCATGTAGCCGCTATGTTGTTTTGAGTTCAAGCTCTGCGGATACTGACAATCTTACTTCTCATCACGTTGTTCCGCATGTTCCTTCTGTGCAAGCACATGCTGACATTGTGGCTACTGAGCCTGCGGGTTAAACTCACGGTTCATCTATTCTTGGGGTGGAGGTTGGGGGATCGTGCGTTCGTTAGAAGGAGATGGGGACCTCCTCTGCCGCACTGGATCAAGATTCTTCTGTTGATGATTTTTATAACTCCTAGACCATCGATTATACTACTGCTTAAAATATTTATGTTCTTTAATTGGGATGTGACCAATAGTGCTCGGATGGATGATCCTATTAAGTGTATGAATTTGATGGATCATGTTCCTCTGTCGGGGTATTGGGCTTCTCTCCGTAATTTAAGCGATGCAGACTTTCTTGACCGGGTAAACTTGAGTTCTACTCAACATGTTTATATGGTTTTTGAATTGCGTTTGCGCTATGAGCATGAGATTACAGTAAGAGAGAAATTCAAGAAGAAGTTTACTGATAGTTCAGAAGTCATTCAGCGGAAAGATGCGAAGATCGTTGAGTTGAGGTCTAAGTTGGAGAAAGCAGATGGCGAGGCTGCGGACGTGGTTGAGGTCCGAAGGAAGGTGTCTGAGTTGGAAGATGCTGCCACTGCTAGGACTGAGGAGTTAGTTGGTCATAGTGTCCAAAATGCAGAGTTGTTGGGGCTTGTTTCTGGTTTGGAGTCAGTTCGTGATAGTTTAAAGGAAAAAGTTACGCAACCTGAGACTGAGTGTGGGAATTTGCAGGGTCATGTTGAAGGTGAAGCTAAACTCAAGGGAAGGTTTATGGCTGTGCATGATGACGCGGTCCGGTGCCTTGCCGATCTTAGTTCAGCTTTGGATGCTCGTCTTTTTGAACTTAGTTATCAGGTGGATTCTGAGCTCTGCCCGCATATGCTCACTGCCGTTGTTGGTCGTAGGTGGGTTATTGGCCATGGTTTAAGGCTAGCTTTTATGAAGTGCTGCTGGTCCGTTGAATATCAGACTGCTATTGGTAATGTTGTTTCTCTAGCTATTGATCAAGGTATTCAGCAGGGGCTTGAAGCGGGGATTGACCATGGCAAGGCTGGTAGGGACTTGAGTATGGTAGAAGCCTATGACCCCGGGGTGCAGGCACGATATGAGGAGGCGGTTAAGGAGTTGGAGGATATCTCGCTTCCCTTTCTTGCTCATTTGAAGTCATACAAGGATGCTCCTCTTGAACGTGCTATGGCTTTTCTGTGCAGGGGAAGGGAGGGGGGGTCGCGTGTTCTTGGCACGGTTTGCCGTAAAGTTCTTTTTGGGTAAGCCTTAAAAGCCTCGCGTGCTCGTGCTCAGAAGCATAAGCGGGCCGTATCTTCAAGTCTTGTTATTGTGTCTCAAGATTAAGGGACTTCCACTTCTCATGCTACTGTCGGAACGCCCCTCAACTCCATTACCGTTGAAGATTACACCATTTTAGATGTTAGCATGTTGAGGCCTGTTACGGAGTTTGGGCCTCCTAATCTTTCTTCCGTAGATAACCATCACAAACCTGTTCACGATGGTATGTTTGATATGACACTGATGGATAAGCCTGCAGATCCTTAGGTTGTCGTAACTTGTTGTTTCTTTATCCGTGGTATTTGAGCCCATTTTGACTATGGGGCTTCATACTGTGGATTATCCTTGTGAAGCTTTCTGCTCAACCCTAGTGGCGGAGCCAGAAACTTTAGTTGAAAGGGGCAACTTGCGAACGGGTATAAGAGTGATTTTAGATTGTAAAAATTTCAAAATGAATCGGGTCGGTTTTGTTACATGCAAACTCCGCTTTTATAAGGAAAGTAACACTAAGTAGGTGTTCTTGGTGTTTCTTAATGAAAGAAAATTTGATACCAAACCCGCAATTTGAACGTTAATTTAAATAAAATCTAAAAAAATAAAGAGAGAAAATTGCAAAAATGGTCCTTGTGGTTTGGCCAAATTGCAGATTTGGTCCGTCGAATTTCAAAATTGCAAAAACGGTCCGTATTTTGAAGGTTTGGTTCCACTTTTGGTTCTTGGTCGAACTAAAATGATTAAAATACCCCTCTATTCTTTTATAAAAACCGTCCGTTAAGAGGGGTATTTTAGTTATTTTAGTTCGACCAAAGACCAAAAATGAAACTAAACCTTCAAAATACGGACTGTTTTTGCAATTTGGCCAAACCACAAGGACCATTTTGGCAATTTACTCAAATAGAAATAAAGACAGCTTGAAAGTGATTTGAATATCACTTTACTATTTTTGACAAAAAATACGTTATTTACGGAATCACGGTAAGCAAAGAATTGGTATTATCTCATTATTTTTACTTTTTCTATATCATCTCATTTCTACTTCAAACTTTTGAACCTTTATTTAATTTATTGAACCTTTATTTAATTTATTGAACCTTTAATTTAATCTATTGAACCCTTTATATTAGAAAAAAACTTCATCTCCTTTATCTATAGTCCATTTTGTCATCTTATCCTTGCAATCCTACATATCCACCACGGCACCACATCTATTTCTTTCCACTCCATAACTAAAAGCAGGGAATGAGAACTTTAAAGATTGGGTTATTGATATTTGTTTTTCTCGTCGAGGGCAAAAAACTTTATGTGGTGAGGGCACTTCAAACATTTTCACCCAATTTAACATTTTTTCCATTACTTCAAGTCTAGTAGTTAAAATTTATTGGGGCCTTTCCCCCCACTCCACAGAACATGGCTCCGCCTCTGCTCAACCTAGGGCTGTAATCAAGTTAAGCTTTTATCAAGCACTCGAGCTTGACTCGATCAAGCCAAGCTTTTATCAAGCTCAAGCCCAAAAATTAGCTCAAAACCTATAACAAGCCAAACTCAAGCTTTTGATAGCTCGGCTCGAGCACTTATCAAGCTTTTTTGAGCTTTAATATATAATAAATTCATATAAGTAATTAAGGAGTAATTTGAGTATTAACTTAATTATAAGGACATACTTCATAAATAAATGAATAATGTATTCTAAAATGACCTTTAACCCTAATTAATCTAACGATTTATATTCTAGTGCTTTGTATTCTTCATACATAGTTTTTACTTTTGAGAAATTAGCCAGAACTAATCAAAAACTAATTAGTACTTTGGCTAATGTACGTTTTTGTTGAAATACTTTGTACGTTTGAACATTAATTAGTACTTTGGCTTATGTTTCATTCTAATGTTGGACTTTGTACGAGAATGTTATCGTTAGTTTTATTAATGTGTAATGAATCTACCTTGGTTTTCACTTATGGTTTTTGTTTGTTTTACTTTATGCATATGTTTATTGATGACTTTGGGTGTTTCGCTATTAAATACATTAATTTTTTTACACATTCAAGCTTTTCAAGCCAAGCTCAAGCTTTAATCAAATCCTGCTCAAGCCAAGCTCAAGCCTATATGGTTAAAGCTTGACGAGCTATCAAGCCAAGCTCAAGCCTACTATTTTTTCTCGAGCCAAGCTTAAGCCCTGTCAAGCT
>BQNB010071780.1:0-32651 GCA_026074375.1 Tanacetum coccineum
TTATATATATCTTGTGCTGTTGATCTTGAAGTAACACGCCCCGGATCCTTATTCCGCTGCGACCCATTTTGGGGGTGTTACACAAACTATGAAACTCTTAAGAAACAGTATGATGATTTGATTTTTAAGCTTCATGAAACTGAATATAAGGCAATTAATTATAAAAGAGGACTATATACTGTTGAGGCACAACTTGTCACATATAGGAAGAATGAGGTTCTTTTTAGTGAAGAAGTTGTTGTCCTTAAAAGTGAAGTAGGAGTCAAACAATATGAAATTAATATGCTTAAAACAGAGTTTGAGAAAGTTAAGCAGGAAAAGGAAGGCATTGACTTTAAAATTAAGAAATTTGAAAATGCCTCAAAGGATCTAGACAAACTACTAGGGAGTCAGATAACTGACAATAGCAAAAAGGGATTGGGGTATAATGCAGTTCCTCCACCTCATCCTTTAATCTATAATAGATCTAATAAGCTTGATCTGTCTTATTCTGGTCTTGAGGAGTTTCAAGAGCCTGAATTTGTAGGCTATGGTGTAAAGGTAGATAAGATTGTGTCTGAGAATTCCTCTATAGAGATTAAGAAAACACCAGATGCCCCAATTATTAAGGAATGTGTGTTAGATGATGAGGAATAAGATGAGTCTCCTGTTATTGTAGAAAAGAAAATTGTTGTTCCTACTATTCCTAAAGTTAATGTTGTTAAATCTAAACAACAAGAAAAACTAGTTAGGAAACCAGTTAAATATGCAGAGATGTATAGATCACAAAAACCTAGAGGGAATCAAAGGAATTGGAATAATCTCAAATCCCAACAACAAAGGAGTGACTTTGTGATGGTCAAGAAAGCTTGCTATGTATGTGGAAGTTTTGAACACCTGCAGTATACCTGTAAATACAAGAGACATGTTAATGATCAAAAACAGGTACAAAAACCTATATGGAACAATGCTAGAAGGGTAAATCATCATAATTCTCATAGAATGTCTTACCCTCATCCAAAAGGAAACTTTGTTCCAAAAGCAGTCTTAATGAAAACTGGGATGAGACCAGTTAATGCTGCTAAGCCAAAGGCTGCATATAATGCTGTCAAGAGGAATAGGTTTAATGATGTTAAAGCTTCAGCATGTTGGGTCTGGATGCCAAAGAACAGAGTGGTAGATCATGTATCCAAAAACATCAGTGCATCAGTTACTTTGAAAAGATTGGATTACATTGATGCACAAGGAAGATTCAAGTCTGTGATGGCTTGGGTTCCCATAAGAAGATGATTTGGAGGATCCTTCCAAACAGGGGAGGATATGAAAAATATTAATGAAGATCACTTTTGTTCAGATGGATGCACAGGCTCAGGGGAGGCAAGAGTGCAGCAAAGAAAAAGAAGAATCCAGAGAAGAGTGCAGCAAAAGCAGAAAGACCAAGAAGATGAAGTGTTTGGAAGAATCCTCTCAGCAAAGAAAATGAAGGTTTAATTCAAGAAACTTGATGATTTGGAGGTAAATCACAAGTTTAGGGGAGGATTGTTGGGAATTAAACACTTCAGAGTTAATACTGTTAGAGTAAGTTAGTACTGCCAGTACTAACTTAAGACTGTTGAAGGACTTAAGACTGCTGGTTATAAAGTTACTACTGCTTGTTCAAGATTACTGCTATTGGTGAGAAAGTTAATGCTACTGAAAGTCTTCTTGTTGTTTCAACTAAAGTTAATGCTAATTGACTGAAGTTAATGCTGATTAGTCAAACAGAAGACTGAAGATTAATGATGATTGAAGAGATTAATGCTGATTGAGAATTTGACTAAATACTTAGGAAAGTATTTAATATTTAGTCATTGTATTTAATATATTTGACTAAATATTTAGGAAAGTATTGTAAGCTCATTAGGACTCCTTTGTGTATAAAAGGAGATCCCAGGGCATCTAGTTTAATATATCACTCATCCCATTCATCTCATTATCATACATATGCTTAAGAGATAGAGATACATCTTAGAGAAAGAACGTATAGCTTCATGGTTTGTAACCCTAGTACTAAGCAAGGGTACTCGTATTATCATTAATAATATTGAAGCAGTTTGTGTTTAAAGATTATTATTCAAACGATAATCAATCTCATTATTCAATCTAATTACAAAATTATAATATGAACATGAAATCGAGAATAGGATTTATCTAGATAATGGAAATATCAATCAAATTACCATAGATTTTTCTTCGTGTGCACATGTTTAACCATCCTCGGTTATTACATAAAATCATGAAGTCGATTGCAAGACAACAAGATTTGTAACACCCCCAAAAATGTGTCGCAGCGGAAATATGTCAGGGGGCGTTACTTCATAATACAATAGCACAAGATACAAGAGAACGACCTCTAAATGTGTCGTTTGAAAAGTGATCTCGTTGATTTCTTTGAAATTGATATAACATTTGTCCCATATTTGCATCACAATGAAAAGCTTGAAAATAATCCAACGAGATTTGATCATTTGTATGTAAGTAGAAATCTATAAACGAAATCTTGTCAATTTTAGACTCCATTGCACATCAAGTAAGCCAAGCATCTAATTCACCTGAGAAAAACATGCTTAAAAGTGTCAACATTAAAGTTGGTGAGTTCATAGAGTTTTGTAAGTATAAATGTAAATGTTGAATTCCAAAGATTTATAACGTATGTATGACCATTTCAATCCTTATAATAATCGCCAAAAGTGTAAGAGTAAATGTAGAACCAAAAGAGTTTAGTGTTTATTGCTTCGCCGCAATATAATGAAAAGTGTTCAGAAATTAGTAATGTTTAATAAGTAGTATGGACAGTGAAATCGTTGATTTTCCAAAATGTATGGGTCTACTATAACAAATACAGTACCACATAATTATATCTACTGTTACGCTAAGCTCATGACACTGAAGCTCGACATATATGTATGCAATTTAATGCACTAAATGTGCCCGTGTAGATGTTCAAACCCGTAAACATCCAAATTGTTCCGACATGTATGCATTCGTTGTTTCAGTACTGTCGAAACTAGTGAGAGCTACTCACCCGAACAGGGATGTCAATCCCAAATAGATCTATTTATACACTCGCGCTCCCTCAACCGGTCCTCCGGTCAAGAAATTGACAGTTCATGATAATTGGGCAATGGTGGGTTATGTTACTTAGGCACATGTAAACAGGAGATGATAACCGAAAACACTTGTGTCCAATAAAAATTAACTGTTGTATTCGTAAATAGCTTTGAGTACTTAAATCCATAAGTAGAAAAGAGTGTGATATAAATCAAGTAGTTGAGTTCGAAATGAGTATGTAAACAATTTCGTAAACATGTATGCAAATGAGTATGTGACAAAGTATGAAACCAAGTTTGTAATGAATTGCAAAATCAAGTATGTAAACCAAGTGTGTAGAATAGTATGTAAAAGATATTGTAAACGAATATGTAAACAAGTTGTATTGAGCATGTATTCTCCCCCGAGATTTGTAAAGTAAATGTAAAACAAGTGAAAGAGGGGCTATAAACTCACATCGATGATGAAGAACGATTGGCGGGAATGTACACATTGAGTACAAGACGAAACGGAAACTGAAACGGCTCGACCAAGAAGTTGCAACTAGTCTTAACGGCTAAGTCTCACTAGCCTAGGGTAATGCGTTTGGGTTTCCCGATGAATTGTTATGTCAACGCGACACGTTGATAAAAGATTTAGATTTAAAGTTGTAATAGTTTGGTGGTTGGTTAAATAAATAAATTGAAAATATACGCAAAGCGTGTAATATATATTCGTTATATACTTCTTATGAAAAATAACCCTTATATAATTCTTACCGTAAGTTATATCACAAAAACGATCGATCCAAAGATTTATGAAAAGTATATAATACTTTGCAGGTCTTATATAATAAATGCGAGTTGTTAATTAAACTAATTAGTTTGACTCCAATTTAATTAACAAAAGACTTTGAATAAAAGTTGACACGTATCTTACTATTATAACTTAAACAACCGAAGTTGGTAACCGTTTATAACCATTATAAAATATAATTTAACATTTTATAAATTATATTTCATTTCTTTAACAGGTCGTGTCTAAAACACTTCGCCTTATTGTAAAAGTAAAAGTTATTCGCTCGTTGTCCAGGTTATTGTAGAAGACCATTTATAATCTAAAACATATTCATTAATTCCTTTTATCGTTTCTCCCCTAATAAATAAAGTTTTATGTAACTCGGTGAATCTAGAAAAATTATATAAAATTTTCGACATGACTTTTCCGTGTGTAAAATCGTTTTCCATTTTCGCAAACTAAACTTATCAAAGTTAATGAATATATATTGAAATCAATCGCGTTTCAATATTTCAAATGCCCGCGTGTTTAGATATAATATATATATACACCATTATATTTAAATTAAACCAATTATTAAGGATTATATTTATTTAACCGATTAAAAACCACTAAAGAATATTTATCCAGTTTTAATATTTATTAAACCTTAAGTTATTTTTATTTGTCGTTTTGATATATAAACCAAACAAACCCTCGTCGTTTCCTCGTTGACTCGCTAAACCAAACACGCCCTTTAACTGTCGAGCAACACCAAACGCACCCTAATGGTATGTACAGCAGCCAAACGCACTCATGTGCATGGCTGCTGTTAAGCCAAACGCCCCTATCGGCGAACAACCAAACCAACCGCACCCGCGGCTGTACTAGTGTCCAAACGCCCCTATAGATATAACAAAACCAAACAAACCCTCACCCTCGATGATATAACCAACCAAACGCACCCTGGTCGACTCTACTACACCAAACGCACCATAACTGATGGAAATACAAACTAAACGCGTCCCTAATCCGTATATCAGTCAACCACACGCACCCTGCAAGGTGACTGTTGAGCCAAACGCACCCTAATCGGTGCCGAAACAAAACAATCACAGTCTCTTGCTGCTGACCCGCAACCCACACACCCTCGAGGTGCGAGACCAACTCGACACACTCCTAGCTGTTACCCCACGAAAACCAACGCACCCTTGTCTGTGACCATTCGAACGAACGCACCCCTTGGGTGTTATAAACCCAAACAAACACTCCCTTTTTTGTAGCTGCTAAACCTCCAAAACAACCACCCTTGCCGGTGGTTTTATAAAGCCACACGCATCCTATTCGACTGCCACGCAGCATCAAACGCACCCTATGTGGTGCGGCAATGAATACCAAACGTACACTCGTGCGTTACACCGTCGACCCGACGCACCCTGGAGTTGCAGGTGGTGGCTTCGGTGTGATGGTGGCGATGATGACGAGATGATGATGACGATGGGGTGATGAAGGAGATGAGGTGGATGTCGTGGATGGGATGATGTTGACGAGGATGGTGATGAGGTGGTGTGGAGAGGGAGAAGGTGGTGTGTCGGCTGTTGGCCGGAGTTGGGGTGGCCGGAAATCTCGCCGGAAGAGATGGGGGCGCCGGATTGTTTATAGAGAGAGAGAGAGAGAGGATGTATAATATTTAGGTTTTATATAAAAAGGAACCCTAATCTTCTATATTTATAACAAAAGAAAGTTCCAAAAAAAATGATAAGTGATTATTAGTTTAGGGTTTGTGTTGTAAATATTGTTTCAGGGACCAAAGGTGTAACTTTTGTAAATTAATGGTTCGGGTCTCGTTTAGGCCAATTAACTGATGAATTAAAATACGAAATTTGCGCCATCGTTTTCTAAATAATTTTTCCAACAAAATGAGTATCTATGTGACTATAATTTTATAAATCTTTTATAAAATTTAAATGAAATGTTCATTATTTATTTGCGTGTCTCTGACAATATTTGTCCGTAAAATGAACTTAAATCAAATAATTGCGTTTTTAAATAAACGTTTTTGAGTAACATGATAAATTAATTTATTAAATATTTTTATGTAATAACTTATGATAATTAAATACAAATTTAATTATTTTGGGTCGGTACGCGTTGTGTTCAAAATTTTTGCGAGGGCATTTCAGTCACCTTCTGACTGTTTCCAGGTCTCGGTCAAAACTGAAAAGTTGCCAGGAATGTCGTTTTACATTAAATTGCTTTAGAGTCCGAGTTGTGAAAACGTGCTTTAGGTGGTCGTTCTTATAAGTCAAGCCAGACACTAAAAGTCAACGATTGAAATAGTCATTCAAAAATTCGAAAATTCTCGGATGTTACAGTACCTACCCCTTAAAGAAATCTCGTCCCGAGATTTAAATTTGTGTTATCCGATTGTGTGACCAAGGAAAGACTTAAGGTTTAATAACTCGTTCTAAACAAGACGCTGATAACTTTATTCAGCAAAATTCGGTGTTTCTACGCTTCTCAGTCTACCAAAAATTTTGGCTAGGTTTGTCCAGGATATCCAATCCATTAGAATAGGTATCTCAAAATATATCATTACAGATCTTATGGCGTGATATATGCATTGGAACCATGTGGGGGTTCATAGTCAACCTTGCTCGTGCAAGAGTCGAATAACTTTCCTGTAGGGATCCAATAATAAACCAACAGTTTTGGGAGAATCTAACCTGGGGTTTTCACCTAAGACAATATCTATGAGACATTTTCTCATACACTACGGAAATTGATTTTGTTTCTAGACTATTCTTACTATATACATTTTATATTTTATTATATATTATATATATTTTAAGGTGTAGTTGGAACCAATCACTAGTCTTATGGGATTGAACCTTAGCATGAATTTTGTTATACAAGCATCTTGATTTGCATTAAAGACACATTTATGATATGTAGAACACACAAAGTGTTTAGAATCTGAAAAAAGGACTAAAATTCATAGAGTGATCTACCAATGGCACAACATTTGACGTTACGCAACTACTCTTAAATACAAGCAAACTCCTAGATGTTTGATTATTGCTCCTAGGTTTTGGTTTGCTACCATTAGTAGTGTTTTGTAGACTAGCAGTATGCATTACACTACGTTTTGAATTCTTATTTCTTTCATGTGTCTTTTTCTTAGCTTCCTCTAGATAGTGATTATGAACCATGTCATTTGAACTAAATCTAGGCATGTTCTTTGAGCTAATCCTAGATTCGCTAGATACAGTCACGTGATGAGGTTTTGTAAAAGCATGTTCTATTCCTTTAGGCAAATAATGTGTAGTGACTGGTTTTGACAAATTGTTTTTCACATCAACTTGGTAGGCAAATCGTGGTTTTGAAAATTTAGGTCGTTCATATTTAAACGCATTTGGTTTTCTAACAACTGATTGGTTTACGAGTGGTTGTAAAGTTGGTTTCCTCAAGATTAATGGTTTTGCAAACTTAGTATCCATACTATTTCCTTTTTAATTTCTTAATTCGTTTTCCAAAGTAGCATTTGCAAAAACCTTTTTCTGAATCTGAGCTTTTAAATCAGCATTTTCAATAGACTTTTTGTTCAGTTGTGAAGTTAGAGAATCATTATAGTCTTTGGTCTGAACTCGTGTCTGTTTTGTAGAATCATAAAGATCTTTGTAAGTATGTTTTAAATGCTCATTTTCCTTATTTAAATGCTCATTTTCTGTAAGTAATTTAGCCACACTATGTTCCAATTCGATATTTATTGTTTCAATTACATCTATATCATGTTTAACGTTGGCTTCTTTACTTTTTTACTTTTGAAAATTAACCATGTTGCCTGATTTGAAAGATTGGTTTTGACATTTAAGTGCAAGAGCAATACAATGTGCTTTTATTCATAGAAAATCTTTTTGAAATTGGGCAACGGTCTATTTTAGACAAATATTTTTAGACTCAAGAGATTGGTTTGAGAATTCAGTTGTCTTGTTATCATGTGATGGATCAAGCAAAGGACTTTTAACTTGACATTGTATAGTATACTTGTCAACCCTCCCTCATTATTGAATTCAAGTTGCTTAGTATGTTGTTATCCTATAGAAAATATATTACATTCATCAGTCAATTGTGCATCAGCCATTGGCTCTTCATCATATATAGGTATGATATCTGCATTATCAGCATGTGTATCATTCCCTGACCTGCTGCTTGTATTCTGCTTTCCTGATTATGTCCTACTGCTTTCTGTAACACCCAAACCAACATATTATGCTTTTCCCAAATCAACCTTACTCTCATGCATATGCATCTGTCTTTTATTCACCCTTCTATCATACTGTCTTTGGTGATGTGTTCTTTTAGCGACAAACTTCTTAACATTTCCCATGTGTTGGAGTAGTGTGTATCTGAAATGTTTAAGCTCGATTCCAATGTATTCAACAAAGTACTTGTCTGTCATTTGATAATTACAATCCAAATAAAACTGTGAATCGAAGAATTGATGAAATTGTCTGTTGAGCACCCAAAAGGCAGCCATGGATCTATCTTCTTAAAATGCATATTTGTCAATTTGCTTTTTTAGTTGATCCACATTGAGGAACATCGTACTTGTGAAAGTCACATCATCTTGACCAAAGAGTGAAATAAATGCCCATTTGAATCCATGTTCAATACAAGTGCGTTTTAAGTCTTCTTTAGAAAGAACTTGAAGGAGTGAATGAAGTGATCGAAAATATGCCATGCATCTCTCTTTTACTTTTGACATCTTGTATTTTATTTCATACACATCTTTTGTTTCCGAACACGAAGAAACCGTATCTTTTGATTCTATTATATCGGGGTTGTTGTGAAATGAATTATGGATCTTAAGTAGATAAAGTGATTTCGTGTGGTTTGTTATTCGAAAAAATCGTTGTTGACGTTAAAGTAATTGCGCTTAATTAATGATTATTAGAAAACATGAAATAAGGACTAATGGTGAGAGAGTATTGTTAACGAAGGTAAAAACTATTAAAACTAAAAGTAAAATAAAAAAATTTGAAAAACAAAAGACTAAAATGAAAATGTTTGAAAAACTAAGGTTAAAATTGAAAAGCTTTTTAAAGCAAAAATTTTAATGTGTAAAAATATTTAAAAACTAAGGACTAAATATGAAAATGTTTGCTAATTAAGGTTAAAAGTGTAAATTTAAAAATAACTTGAACCTTTATTTTTGAACCTTCCAAAAGTATTGACCCTTTAAATTGATTGGAACCCCTTCAAAGCTTTTGAACCTTTAAACTATATTTGACCTCCCAAATATCCTTTTTGAACTTTGAGTTAAACAAGCATGAGAACCCGCATGTTGCTGCGAGGCTTATTTATTTTTCCGAGACGGTTTTGTGAGTCGTTTTCAGGTTAAAGGATTTTTCCTAACTATAACTTTTGTTGATGGTACATAAGAACCGCAACTAACCTTTTAAGCCATGAAATATTCCATTTATGAAGTTTAGGTGAAGGGTAATAGGTAAATATCGAATTCCACCCAAACCAAATGTTAGGAATCGAGAAAAGACTCGGTCACTTTCAAAAGTGTAATAGTATAGTTCGTAGCATAATATTTGGAAACTTACCAAGCTAACCGGGTCAACATAAGTCATCCTTATGTTGACCGGCCATAGTGATGGTATATATACCCCTCTCCATGCCTTGGAGAGGGTTGGTTGTACATTTGGTTAGTCACATTATAATACATTTTCCTTTTTTCCTTTCTCTCTCTAAGTGCTACAACCCACTTTCTCTCTCTAAACTTTCTATCTTGTCTATTGTTAAGTGATTTGATACATCTACAATTGGTATCAGTCGCCATGGAGTAATATTGCTAGCTTGTGTGCGTTTATATCTTGTTTAGATCATCAGTTATAGTTTTTTTTTATTTTCGTGTCTTATAAAATCAAAGCCTAGATTTTTGTGTTTCAAAAAGTGTTAAAGTTTATGTTTTTAAGCAAGATCTAGGTTTAAGATAACTAGTTGTGCAAGAAAAATCAAGGTAAAACGTCAAAAAGGGTGAGTTTTTGGTGATTTTTGTTGAAAAAAGTACCTTTTTATTTGAAGCTAGCGAAATATGTTTTGAAGGAAGCGAAATATGTTTGAAGCTAGCGAAACTTGTATGTAAGCGAAATATGTTGCAAACGAAATATGTTTATGAGCGATTTATGACAGGTTGATAGTTCAAGCGAAATACGTAGTTGTGTAAGACGAAAATCTGTCCAATTTTCATATTTCAAGCGAAACATTATATTTGTCATATTCCAAGCGAGACATTACATCCAAGCGAAACATTACATTCAAGCGAAATATTACATCAATCAGCAAAAAGATTTTATTTTCTACGGTTTGTATTACTTTGTAAAATCCCGCGAAATATTTGGATTTCTCAGTTTTAGTGAAGATTTGTAAAATCCCGTGGAACATCAATCTTAATCACCAACAACAACATCTCTCAACACAATCCTCTTTTATCACTGTTCGATTAAACTTTAATCATTTCATTTTTCAATTAATTCAAGATGACTACTTTTGTAGAACACATCATTAATGCTGGAGCTGAGAACCGTCCTCCAATGCTTGAAAAATCAGTGTATGATTCATGGGCAAGTCGTATACGTCTATTCATTAAAGGGAAGAAACATGGTAGGATGATGCTTGATTCAAACGATAATGGTCCATTGGTTTATCTAATTGTTAAAGAGAATGGGCAAATTAGACCTAAGAAATACTCTGAACTCACTGAAGCACAACAACTTTAAGATGACTGTGATGTTCAAGCAACAAATATCATTCTTCGTGGTCTTCCACCCGATGTGTATCCACTTGTTAACCATCAAGAGGCGGCTAAGGATTTTGGGATAGAGTCAAGATGCACTGAATTATCATACCAAGAACGTGAATGCAGATTGTATAACTTGTTTGATAAGTTTGCTTATGTTCAGGGTGAAACACTGTATGAGTACTACTGGATATTCTCTTAGCTAATCAATGACATGCATACTATTGGGATGACTATGAGTTAATACCAAGTTTCTGAATGCTCTTCCATCGGAATGGAGCAAGTTTGTCACTGATGTGAAGTTTGCTAAGAGTTTGTATACCACCAACTATGATCAGTTGTATGCATACCTTAGTCAACATAAATGACATGCTAATGAAGTTCGTATCACACGTGAAAGATATATGGATCCTCTTGCATTCGTATCCAACTCTCCAACTCTATACAATCCATCTCAGTCACCACAACATTCAGGCTCTTTAATGTATACACCTCCTCAACAATTCACACCAGTTATGCAGCACCCATTCATCATCAACACCATCATACTCCAGTCAATCCACAACAACATCCAATTTCCCCTCCACCATTCGTACCTCCTTTAATGACACAACAATCTTAAGCTGAATTTCCCTAATTAGACTCTAGTCTCATTGTTCTTATGTTTCAGCAATGACATTTATGTCTGTTGTAGCATCAAGGTTTCCACTATCAAACAATCAACTCAAAACATCATCTAATCCTAGAAATCAAGCAACCATTCAAGATGGTAGAGTCACCATTCAACAAATTCAAGGAATACAAAATCAAAGTTATGCTGGTAACGAAAACAGAGGAATTGCTACTACTTCAAAAGGAAAGCTTGCAGCTGGTCAACCAAGAGTTATGAAGTGTTATAACTATCAAGGAGAAGGACATATGGCGAGACAGTGTACTCAGCCAAAAAGGCCAAGGAATGTTGCATGGTTTAAGGAGAAATTAATGTTAGCCGAAGCTCAGGAAGCGGGTCAGATATTAGATGAAGAGCAACTTGCATTTTTAGCAGACCCTGGTATATCGGAAGCTCCAGTTGCTCAGTAGACAATCCCTTATAATTTAGCTTTCCAGACAGAAGACTTGGATGTATATGACTCAGATTGTGATGACTTATTCTCAGCTAAAGCGGTTCTGATGGCAAATCTTTTAAGCTGTGATCCTGAAGCTCTCTCTAAGGTACCATATTTTGATTCTTATCCTAATGATATGATTAATCAGGATGTGCAAGAGATGCAATATTCTGAACAAACACATGTTGATGATTTTGAAGATAATGAGATACATAGTGGTAGTAATATCATTCCATACTCTCAATATCTACAAGAGTCACAAGATGCGGTTATTCAAGATACTAATCCTTCTGCACCTAACTGCACCTAATGATTTATTGGTGCTATCCTTGGTTGAACAAATGGCTGATCACGTAGCTTATTTAGATAAGGAAAATCAGACAAATAAAATGGCAAATGAATCATTAAGCGCTAAGCTTGAGAGATACAAACAACGATTCACCATTTTTGAACAAAGACTTAATGTAGATTTGAATAAAAGGGAAAAATTAATAGATTCTCAAATGGATGATTTAATTCGTGATAATAATGCAAAGCTTGCGGCGCTTTTCAGCAGGAGATCGATACACTTAAAGAAACTCTTTCTAATAATGTCAAAGAAAAGGAGTCTTTATCAAAAACATAAACTGTTTTTAAAACATATTCTAGAGAAAAAGAGTCTACGCAAGCAATGCATATGCTAACGAAACCATAAGTTTTTTACGATGACACTCACAAACAAGCTCTTAGTTATCAAAATCCGTTCCATCTTAAAAAAGCTCAGTGGATTAAACCAACATTATATGATGGTAGTGTTATTGCTAAAGAACATGCTGTGATTTCTGTGATTTATTATGAAGAGACATTGATTTTGGAAAAAGAGAGTCGATCAAAGATGCTTGATCAACAAAATGATCCAGTTTCTATAGAAAAGAAGATTAAGATTTCTCCAATTGACTATTCTAAATTGAATAAGATTAAAGAAGATTTTGGAAAACATTTTGTCACTCAAAAAGAATTTTCTGCAGAACAACCTTTCTGGTTAAAACATTCGTCTCTTTCTGAAACTCCTGTTACGTCACATACACCTATTAGAATTGAAGCTCCTAGTGAACTTCCTAAGGTAAGTTTGGTAAATGAAAGTCTTAAAAGGCTAAAATATCAACTGGCCAATTTTGACAAAGTGGTGAAAAAGAGACTAACATCTAATGCTATTAGTGCGGAGTCTTGGGGTTTTGAACATACAAAAGAGTGTTTTGTAACTGAAATAATTCCATTTTTAAAAGTTTTAAAAGACACATTTAATGCGTTTGATAAAACTCTTCTAGATGAAATTACTAAAGTTTAAACTATTTTAACCAAATAAAGGCTTCCGTTGATTAGTGTTCTGTAGACAAGAACGTTTTTGAAATTCAAATCAAACAACTTAGGATTGATAATGATCAACTCTTGAACCAAATCATGTCTCAAGAAATTGTGCATATTGTTACGAATTCTGTAGATATTCTTGATTTGAAAAGGTTATGTGTGAATAATTGCAATAAGTGTCTAGAACTTGAGACTAAGCTTCTCAAAAAGAAAGATTTCATTGAAAAAGAGGCTTATGATAAACTTGTCAAAAGTTATTCAAATTTATAAAAGCATTTCATTTCGTTGGAATTAGCAACTCAACTTAATCAAGAGATTTTTCAAAGGGAAAATTCTGGTGAAAACCTAAATGCTCCCACATTTAATCAATTATTAAAATAAATGAATTAAAAGCTCAGTCGCATGAGAAGGACACGGTCATAAGAAAGTTGATGGATAGGATTAAATCTTTGAGTGGAAAAGATAATGTAAAAAATGTAAAGAAATACATTGATGAGATTGAAACAATTAACATTGAACTGAAACATAGTGTGGCAAAATTACTTTCGGAAAATGAGAATTTGAGAAAAGAACGACAGCATTTGAAATCAATTTACAAAGACCAATTTGACTCAATTAGAAAAACACGTGTTCAATCAAAAGAACATTGTGACTCTTTAATTTCTCAAATTAATGCAAAGTCTGTTGAAAATTCGGATTTAAATGCTCAACTTCAAGAAAAGGTTTTTGCTATTACAACATTGAAAAATGAATTAAGGAAACTTAAAGGGAAAAATGTTGTCAATACTATGGTTTCAAAACCTAATGCCACTATTGCTTCCAGGATTAATCAAGCTTGACATAGACTATTTCTCCTAGGCGTAAGAACAATAGGATGCACATGAGATTTAACATGAAATACTATAGAATATACTGACACTCTTTCGTGATTTTAGAAAGCGCAGAACACAAAAGAATCCTAGTGAACCTCTATTATAATCTGCTTGCATGTACACAAACATGTTCAGGAATTGTTAGGTCATGTCTCTCAACATGCTGATAACATCCAAATATTTATACTTTTGTACATAACAAATTCCCACGATTTAATTGCCTGCTATATATCATTTTGATACTTAATTCGTTATATTGTGTTATTTTAAGGTAATTTTGGGCAATGGAAACGGAAAAGGAATATGTGCGGAAAAACAACTTTTTATATCAAAATCCGCATTATTCATGAGTTACGGCGTAATTGATAACATGATTACGTCGTAACCGGTTACAACACGTGAAATTATGTTGACAAAGAAGTTACGACATAACGACAACAAGAGTTACGCCGTAATTGACCACTTATTACAAAGATTTGGAAGATCACTTAATTATTTGACAAGATTTCTGCTAACATGCTTTACGGCGTAACATCCAATATGGTTACGCCGTAATCTTTTATTATGGAAATTATATTGTTGCTGATTAAAGGTTACAGCACAACGTGAATATTTATTACGCCGTAACTAAAATTATCACTAAAAAAAGGAAAGCCGCGTCAGAAGTTTACGACGTAACGATAAGAAAGTTTACGGCATAACCACGCCGATGAGGTTACGCCGTAACCAAATCAATTACGGCGTATTGTATGACTCATCACATGGACGTATTATGTGCAATTTACTACAAGTTTCACTTTACACCATGAAGTTCAGGGACTAAACTCGTACCAACCTCAAACTTCAATTTTAGTATAAATATTAAAGAATGAAATCAATTCATTCATTATTAAAATTCCATCGTGTGCTTTTCTGTGAACCGACTAAACGACGCACACGAAGACAAAGTAAAGAAAGAGCAGTTGCCTGCCTGTTATTCGGTATAAGAGCGAACCCCTTCGCAGGAACGCACCCAGGATCCAACTAGAAGATCATGGAGCATTATTTCGCATGATTTGTACATGATCCTCAACAATTACGTTTGATTTCAATTAATTAAATTTTAATATTTATTTGGTCTCAGGCATTATTATTGATGCTTGATATTTATTATGTTTAATTCTACTCTTGTCATTTAATTTATTAATTATTTCTTGGGTAATTATTTTTGATCTCTTTGTCTGACTATTGTTTCGTTAGATATTCCTTGACTATCGTGTAACCCTGGGTTTTGGTAATACGGGTGGTTTGGACCTTGCTTGCCCCATTATTAGATTATCTAGTCAATATGGGATCCATCAGGTACTAGGAAGGATCTATAACTCTGACCCCTAGTGTAAGAACTAACCGGTCTTCGCACTTATCACTCAATATACTTAAAAAGCACAGGAACTCTTTTAGAGAGAGTTAATAATCTGTATAGGTTATTAGATTAGTTTTGGGAATAGTTGAGATTAATCACTGCAACCTGGATATCCTACCTCCTATACGATTTGGACTAAGTCAGAATCGCAAGAAGTATAGGATAGACTATATATACCAATTCAAGTATATCGACTTTAGAAACTACTAATAAAACAATAATTATACATTGCACTTAAGATCAAGATAATTATGCCTAGGATATTTAATTAAGTTAAATGGGTTCATCTTCTTAGTAGCCTTCCACTATACCATTTCCTTTGATTGATAAAACCAGTTTCATTCTTCTCATCTATTCTCTTACAATTTAATTATACAAACATCTTTTAAATGTGACCACCATTTAAACTCATATTTAGACCGCCCTTTAGCTCTTGGGATGACGTCGGATTTACCATAACTACACTACTCACGATCGGGTTCTCTGCCCGTTAGTGCGTTTGTAAGGTAAAACGAGTTTTATAAATTTAAAACTTGATAAATAAATATTTAAAAGAAAATACGTATCAAGTTTTTGGCGCCGTTACCGGGGAGCTAATTAGGTTTTAAATTTGAGTTTTGTATATATTTTATTTTAGTATTTGTTTCCTTGTAATAGCACAATCTACTATTATCTCTTGTTTGATTTTCAGGAAACATAGAAATGGAGCCTAACATTGAGAACATGATGATAAGCGAGTACCTTGAGTATGAAGCTGCAAAAGAAAGGGGATAATGGGATGATGTTCGATCCAGAAGAAGTCCAACAAATTATAATGAGGCGAATGTTGACTCTTTTTACCAGAATAAGAGTAAGACTTTTAGCTATCTATACTCTCATAACTTAACTCCTCCACACCCTTGTTACCTACCTGTTCAACCCTATCCCAATAATTATTTAGTATCTACTAATGATAGAAATGATGTAGATATTGAAAATATGACTATAGCATAATACAATCTATACGTTGCTAAACAAGGCCTAGGAATGAATCCACTCGGTAATCACTCATATGGTTTCACACCCCTATTTTTCGCTTAACCACCACACACACCTACACTAGTTAGAAGGATTCCGACTATGATAAAATCTTGGATGACTTATGTTGGGATTTATTAATTTGATGATACAAAAGGATCAAGATCGACATCATGGAATTCTAGAAGATGAAGGATTTTAAAAGACTTGCTTAAAAAGATAAAGATCAAGATTGGGAAAGATTTAGTTTCCTAATACAATTAGGTTTCCTTTGTAAGTCTAGATGGAGTCTATATATAAATAGATCCCTAGACATTGTTTGTGTGTGTGTTTTTAATCATATTTTAGGAAAACACCAACGATCTTACCACTTGAGATTGTTCTCCTTTGTACGATCCAAATGAGATTGTTTTAGCCCTAAGGTCAAGGTATCTTTGATCCCTGTTACAGTTAGGTAACACTTTCTATCATGATCAAATAGAATTGGGGCTTATGTGAATGTTACAGAGATGATATGATATCATTTTCAACTTATTAAGTGTGGTGGCATTGCATGGAACAAGAACTGAAGGCTTCATTGTGTTGAAGAAGTATTAACAAGTTCATGGAGATCTTAAGTAAAGGGGAAGATTAGAATCTGTTTCATTCATGAAAGATCAGATTTGAAGATGTACAAGATGTTCAAGTGCTTAAGTTGAAGATAAAGCTTATTATTCAATAGAGGAAGATTGCTGAAGATTAAGCTATTATGGAGCATCTTGGAATCAGTTTAACTGTTTATCTTGTCATCATCAAATAAGGGAAGATTGTTAGGATTTATTGATTTGATGATACAAAAGGATCAAGATCGACATCATGGAATTCTAGAAGATGGAGGATTCTAGAAGACTTAATTAAAAAGATAAAGATCAAGATTAGGAAAGATTTAGTTCTCTAATACAATTAGGTTTTCTTTGTAAGTCTAGATAGACTCTATATATAAAAAGATCCCTAGACATTGTTTGTGTGTGTGTTTTTAATCATGTTTTAGGAAAACACGAACGATCTCACCACTTGAGATCGTTCTCCTTTGTACGATCCAAATGAGATCGTTTTAGCCCTAAGGTCAATGCATCTTTGATCCTTGTTACAGTTAGGTAACAAGTTCTATCATGATCAAATAGAATTGGGGCTTATGTGAATGTAAACCTTGTTAATAACATTGTCATTGTTTAAATTCCGATGCGCAACAACAACCTTTGTTATTTTTATATATTATAGATCCTAGATGAGTTCTAAATGATCTTCATAATTGGTATCAGAGCCAAGTGGCTCATGACCTAGGATCTACAAGGTTTTACAATCGAAGAAAGAAGATTTTGTATTCAAAGAAACCTAAAAAATTTGATTTTGGTTTATATTTTTTTCTCTTTCTGTTGATCCCAATGAATAGATCTTTAACTCCTTAGCTTGATGTTAGGTTTAGTATCCTTGGATAAATCCAAAGGTACTAAGAATGAAACTTTGAGAGTATGATATAAACTATGCGGAATCTAGTTTATACCACTAAGAAGAATAACAGTAATGAATGTTTAACACACATAAATATAACAAAAATAATAAGCTCCAGTATATTAATACGAACACTCTTTGACAGTGTTAGGGTTTACAACCTTGAAGCTATGACAATGACTCATTTTTGGTACATTTAATTATATACCCTAGGACCTCCTTTTATACACCAAAGAGTCCTACAAGGCTTATAATACTTTCCTAAGATATCATGATCTTTTCTAAATGCAAACATAATCTCTTAAACAAATACATTATACATATCTTTTAGAAAAATAACTCAATATTTATCTTCGTAACTATTCTTGTTCTCCAAACAATCCTTATCTCTTTACTCGTCTTTATCCTTCTGATAGTAGTAACTCTTCTAGCAGTTGTAATCCAGCAGCATTAACTTTTGTACCAGCAGTACTAATAAACATAAGCAGTAGTAACATTAGTACTAGCAGTACTAATATATACTAACAGTAGTAACTGTGTACTAGCAGTCTTAACTTTACTACTAGCAGCACTAACTACTTAGCATATATTTCAGTCTTCAACTCTGAGCAGTCTTAACTTCAACTAGCAGCAATAACTTTATACTAACAGTACTAAATTATACTAACAGTAGTAACTAGCAGTAGTAACTTTATACTACCAGTACTAACTACTTAGCATAATTTTCATTAGTATCACCAACAGTACAAAGTTATGCTTGACAGCACTAATATATACCTGAGTAGTAGTAACTCTAAGAATCATCTTGAAGTCTTTAAGTTCTAACAATCCTCCCCTAAACTTGATGTTTATCTTTTGAATCTTTAAGTTTCTTCATTAAAAGTCTTCATCACTATCAGGAAGATGCATTCAAATACATTATTGACCCTTTTGCTGCTTTACTATGAGCTTGAGTAGTTGATAGCACATCTCATTCCAATAATCAGCTTAAAGTTTCTTGTTGAGCATATTTGTGATTGTTATTGGTTTAAAGGGAGTTACTCTCTTCCAACTTCATAAAGTTTTGTCAGATTTTTTAAATCTCACAAAGTGTACTCTACTAGAGTCAAACAGCTTCCAAACAATCACTTTGTATCCCTGTAGACTCATCCATATTTCACTCTTTATGTCAGGTTCAAACATTACTTTCAGATCACCCCATAACACTTTTTCATAAACATCCTCTGGCCTTATATTCCCATGTTTAGTTTTCACCAACTTCCAGAGAGTCTCTAAGTCTTCTCTACTAATGTTCTGAAGCATCCTAATCATTGGTGAATATCTATTTGAACTTCCATCAGCTCTTATAAAGTGATAGAATCCCTTCTGTCCTTCTTTAACAATCTTATATTCAACAATTATTGGAGGTTTGGTAGCTAGAGGTATAGCATCAATTGCTATTTCATCATCATCTTAAACTACCTCCATATGCTTTTTCATCTCACCTTCATCATCTTCTTCAGCTTCTTCATGCTCATCTATCTCTTTATCATCCTTTATTCTTTGTCTTTTGGAAGATTCTTGTTTCTGCTCTTTCCCTGCTCTTTTCTTACCAATTGATTTCATTCCGCTGCCTTCAGCTTTCTTTTTACTACTTTCTGCCTTCTTTGACTTATCAGATTTAAGTTCATCCTCTATTCTTTTAGAACTTTCTTCTATTCCTTCTTTGCTTTTCATTACCTCTGAATCCATAGGAATAAAAGTATTTACCCTCTTCATTTCATTATCAAACAACTTCTGGATCTCATCATAGCTCTTACTCTTCAACTGATTATATTTGTATCCACCCATGTTTTTGAGATAGGTAGACATTAGATTTCTCTTTTGAGCTTTAGTTGGTGGCTTTCTTCTTTTCTCTTCAGCTCTAAGCTTTACAAAGTGTTTCTTTCTTTTGTTCATGAGCTCTACAAACAGTCTTGATCTTTCTTCAATGGCTATCTCTCCCTGTTCTTCTGCTTGTAGCCTCTGAGCTAATTCAAAATCTACCTCCATCACAGCTTGTGTGTTATCCCATGATTCAATCAAAGCTATGTTGGCTTCCTTTTCCTTTTTCCTTGCAAGCCGTTCTTCTTCAATTAGTTCAGCTTGTATTTGAGCTTCAAGATTTCTAGCCATTTCTTCAGCAAGAGCAATTTGATCCTTTTTCTTCAATGGCACTTCAGGTTCATCCATCTTAGCTTTCCCTTTATCCTTGATGCTTGAAGAAGATACTGATGTTGGTGTTCTTGTTGTGCTTTCACCAGCATCTCTAAATGTAATGCCTTTAGCTTTGGGAATTGTTAAAGGTGCTGTTGTGGCTGTACTCTATACTGTCTCTTGTATCACAACCTTAGATTTTGCAGTCTTCAATTTAGCCAATGTTTGAGATAAGGTAATCTTTACTTTAGTTATAACAGGTGGTGACACAATAGTAGTAGAGGGAGCAGCAGTACTAACTTCTTTAGGAATCACATCTTGGGCTTTTTCAATCATATCATTTTTAGCAAAAACTTCATTACCAATAAGAGCATTTGTATTAAACATTTCTGCATCATCTGATCTTCCTTGGGTTTCATCAACTAAAGAAACTTCATCATCCTTGTCAATGTCTTCAATACTCCTCCCCTGATTGAATGCATCCTCCTGGGCACCCAAACTTTCATCAGCTGAGTATTCTACTCGTCTCGTGAGACCAACCTTGTATAGTCTCTTAAATTTATGAGTTCTTAACCCTGTTTTCTTCTCTAACTTTTTAACTCTCAGCTTCAAATTTGTAATCTCCTGAGCTTGAGCAGTCTTAGTATGTTCCAGGTCAAGGACTCTCTCACACAATTTAGTACACATATCCATCAAATCAGTGAGTTTCAATCTATCCTTACCACTGAGGAGTGGATCATTAGAATGTGTAGGCACAAACTCCTCATTTGCTACATCGAATCACTAGGGTAAGGAACTGCAGTAGTCTTTTTCTGCTTCCTCCTAGACTATTTCTTTTGGGGTTTAGATGTAGATGGTTGAATAGTAATGGGTGTCTGTTGAGAAGCAGTAGGAATGTCTGAATCTACACCCTCTTCTTGATTAGCTTGAACCATCATTCTTGCAAACAGGGGTGTTACTCTCCCAGAAAAGTATTTTCCTTCTTCCTTCATGTTGGCCAATATTTTCTTTGTGTGTGAGGGGTTAACATAAATCTTCTTGTGATGTGACATATCACCAAGCTGTTGATTAATAAATACTTGTACAAATCGTGGATACATTAGAAATTTAACCCCTCTCTCTAAGTGCTTTACTATAGCATCAAAAATGTACATGGACATATTAAATTTTTAGTTTGTGGCCAAGCATATGATTGCAGATGCCATAGTAATAGTGAATTTGTTCCATGCAGTGGTCGTGGCACTAAGGCATTGCGTAAGGGTATGAATTAAGAACTTCCATTGTGGAAAAAAGAAAGCTTTATAATCAGTACCATCTGCATCTTCAAAGATAGTAGCAGTTGGCAAACAATTAGTACCATCTGCATCTTCTAAGTGAAGATCACTTCTAATGCTTGACTCTATGATAATCACTTTCTTCTTATCAACTAGGGCTTGTATCTGACGTTCTCTATTAACTGTCTTTATCTTTGTTGTTGCCCAGAACTGTTTAATGCAAGGTGTATAAATAGTAGGATTGACAGTTAAAGCATAATGAATTTGGTTAGCATTCAGAAAATCAATAATTTCATGAAACCCATCAGTTTCAGTAGTTTTTTCCAAGAATGCGACCATGTTGTTAGTGTCAGAAAAAGTTAGGGTTGACATTGTTTTATGTTTTGATGATTAAAGATGAAATTGAGTTAGGGTTTACATTTAGAGAGTGTTTGAATGATTGAAATCGAATAAAGAATCAAATGAAACCCTGAATCGAAGTATTTATAAAATCACCCTCAACAGCATTAACTTGAACTAGGAGCATTAAGTTAAGCCTAACAGTATTAACTAACCTAGCGGTATAAAGTTATGCCTGGCAGCATTAACTTATGCCTAACAACAATAAGTGTATGCCTAGCAGCTTAAACTAATATGGACAGTAGGAAATTAAGCCTAACAGTATTAACTTAAGCTTAGCAGCATTAACTTTTAGGCTGAGCAGCATTAACTTAAAAACACTAGTATTAACCCCAATTTTTTTCCAAAAAGCATTTCCATCATCAATATTAATTCGTACAAGGCAGTATTAAGTTTATGCCTAGCAGTATAAACACCAATGTTGTTCCAACAAGCATTTCCATCATAAATTTAGATTCTCACAAGCCCTCTTTCTGTTTTTTATCTCACAATTTCTCTCATTTCCTTTTCTTATTGAAACTCTCTGTCTGTTTTTCATACTCACATCTTTCTTTCTATTTTTTAATCTCACTTAATCTCTCAATTCTTTTGGCTCACCAAATCACTCTTTTTGTTTTTATATTACAAATCTCTCTATTCTTTTGAGCTCACCAATGCAAACAGTTTTGTACAATGTGCCATTAATTCCATTATTTGCATATTGTCCTCTCCATTTCCAAGTGTGTGAACTCTTGAGAGAGGTGGATCATTGGACTATTTAGATGTAGTCTTAAACCTAGTTTGAGCATCTACACCCCCCAATATGGTATCTTGGCACCTGGGACCACTACCTGAATCAATTCCCTAAGGAAAAGACTTATTTAGTGTTGCCATGGATTGGTTCCTATTTTATATTACCACTTTCTTGCTCTTCATCTAAGCTAGAAGCAGTAGTGGCAGCCCTTTCCATTCTGTCTTCTCACTCCTTATAGACAGTCTCATCTGCAACAAGATTTAATAGGTCCACTAGACTAAGATATCTCAGTGGTCCTTATGGCTTTCCTAGGTTTGTGGGTCTTTTTGGGTTGATATGATGATGGAACAATGATTGGTTTCTTTATTGTAGAGTTGAGTAGATGTGGATGTGGGTTCAGGATCAGTGGGTTTTCCTGACCCTTCATCCATATCTACTTGATGTATCAATCACTTTTATTCATTCTCAATTGACACCCCCTCAAATAATGCTTTAGAGGTTAAGAATTTGCTCAGCAGTTATAACTTTGACTCTAATGATATCCTAACAGTACTAACTTTGGCTCAGCAGTACTAACTTTTGCCTGGCAGTACTAATTTTCTGCCTAGCAGTAGTAAGAGATATCTAACAGTATTAACTTTGTCTTTAATAATTATACAACAACATGCCTCTATTCAACACAAGCACACTAAAAAAGACTAGATAAACATGTGAGAATTCATGAGGATCCATATTTATGCATAACCCATGAATAAAAGTTAAGAACTGTTATCCAAACACATTAACCTCCCCTCAAACAATCTCATTACTCAAACAATACTTCAGAGATTAAGTAATCCAATGCTAGCAATTAGAAATTAAACATGCTAACATCAAAAGCCTTTATGAGAAGATCTGCAACATTGTAGTCTATGTGAATCTTGATCACTTGAATCAACTTCTTCTCATAAGAATCTCTGATGAAGTGGTGCCTTATCTCTATGTTCTTGGTTTTAGAGTGAAACAGTGGATTCTTCACAATGCAAATAGTGCTTTCATTATCAATATAAATCATGGTGTTCATGAAGTTGAACCCATAATCAAGCATTTGATTTTAGATCCATAGCACCTGTCCACAGCAATGAGCAACAACAACATACTCTACTTCAGTAGTAGAATTTGCAACTATAGTATGCTTTTTACATTGCCATGAAATCAACCTCTTGCCAAGAAATTAACAACCTCCTGTTGTGGATTTCCTGTCAAGGGTAGCACCAGCATAATCACTATCTGAAAAAGCTTCCAAGTCAAATGGTGAATCTTTAGGATACCAAAGGCCTAATTTAGGTTGACCTTTCAAGTATCTAAAGATCCTCTTCACAGCCTGAAGATGTGAGGTTTTAGGTGTAACTTGGAACCTTGCACAAGCACACACAGCAAACATTATGTCAGGCCTAGAAGTTGTTAAGTACATCAATGATCCAATCATTGATCTGTATAAATGAACATCTACATTGTCAGCTTCTTCATCCTTGACCAATGCCTTGTTAGGCTCCATAGGAGTGCTTGCTGTTTTCATAGTGGCAAAACCAAACTTCTTTAATATTTCAGCCATATATTTGTCCTGGCTAATGAAGATTCCATCCTTCTTCTGTTGTACTTGTAACCCTAAGAAGAAAGTGAGTTCCCCAATATAACTCATCTGGAATCTCTTGTGCATCAAACCTTCAAACTCATCACATAAAGATTTTTTTGTAGACCCAAAGATGATATCATCAACATACACATGTACTAACAAGATATCACCTTTGTCCTTCTTGATGAACAAAGTCTTATCTATAGTGCCTCTTCTAAATCCATTTTCAATTAAATAGGTAAACAAAGGTCTCATACCAGGCTCTATAAGCTTGATGTAGACCATATAAAGCTTTTTCTACCTTATACACTTTGTCAGGAAACTGTGGATCTTCAAAACTAGGAGGTTGGCAAACATATACCTCCTCATCAATAGTACCATATAAGAAGGCACTCTTTACATCCATCTAGTACACACTAAACCCCATAAATGATGCATAGGCCAAAAATAACCTGATTGCTTCTATCCTAGCAACAGGAGCAAGAACCTCATCATAATCAATTCCTTCTTCTTGGGTATAACCTTGTGCAACCAGTCTTGCCTTGTTTCTCACTACAATCCCTCTCTCATCCTTTTTGTTTCTAAAGACCCATTTTATTCCAATGGCCCTCTTGCCATTAGGTAGATTAACCAGTGTCCAAACCTTTTGAAGTTGAAATTATAGAAGCGCCTCTTGCATTGCTTCTAAACCCCAAAGCTTTTTTGGATCTACCCCCCCCCCCATAGAGCCTTGAATCACTTTCTTGGGTTCCATTTAAGAGAGAAAACAGGCAAATAAGCAGTTCTGATAATCTTTGTGATTTGTTCTCCTTTGCTTATTAATGTAGAATGCTATAGCATGTTCATCAAAATCTTAGTCATTCTCCTTGTTTGAATAGCTAAATTAATGTCTCTAATGATCTGGTCTTTAGGATGATCCTTGTCAATTCTGGTTGTGGGAATAGGACTGACATTCATGGTTTTTTCCAAGTTATTGAGGTCAGCCTCTGTACCCACATCTTCATCATCATAAGAATTACCAAAAATTCCAGTATCATCCATTAGAGTCACATTTAAAATAGGTGGAAGTGTAAATGCATTTTTGAAAGGAGAAAATATTTCAAATAGATGTTCCTCAAATGCATTAGAAGCTTCAGCAGCATTAACTGGTGATGATGGATCATCCTTAGTAAAAGATGGTCCAGCAGCACTAACAGGTATACTAACTGTATTAATACTATTAGTGCTGTTAGGATTTTCGACATACTACTTACTTCTTCCTTGTTGAAGTAGCCTTTCAAACTCACTTCTTGTGGCTTGATCATCCTCCCCATCTTTATCTAAAGCTCTACTTTTATCCACTTCTGTAGGCTTCATTCCAGAATCTTCTTCACTATCCTTAGGACCTTGAGAGATTAATAGATCAATTGTGTAGAAAGGTATTAGGATGAATTCTTGTTCAGGTTTTGTCTTCTTCTCAGCTTGACCTGTAACAATGTTATCTCTAGTTCCTGCAATACCATTAGTTTGATTTCCTGTAACAACTGGCACATGTTCTCCATAGAATATTGTCAAAGAATCAACATCAAAAAGCCAGTCTGGTCCATTTCCTGTCACATTAGGTGTATTTTTAAGAAATCTAATGTTTAAGGTCTCTTCAACTATCCTGGTCCTCTTGTTAAATACTCTTATGGCCTTGCTAACTACAGAGTACCCAACAAAAAATCCCTCATCAGCTTTTCCATCAAACTTGCCTAGATGATCCCTGGTATTTAAGATGGTAACAGGACACCCAAAAGGTTTCATGAAGTCTATCAATGGGGTTCTTCCACGAATAAGTTCATAAGGTGTCTTGTTATGAGGCTTAATGACTAAGACCTTATTTAGCACATAGCAAGCAGTATTAATTGCTTCAGCCCAAAAGGTGGTTGGTAACTTAGAGTCAACTAACATAGTTCTTGCAGCCTTTATCAGTGTTCTATTCCTCCTTTCAGCAACACCATTCTGCTGAGGAGTCCTAGCAACACTGAATTCCCTCTTAATCCCCTTCATTTCACAGAACTGATTCATTACACTATTTTTGAACTCAGTTCCATTGTCACATCTGATAACTTTTACTTTATGGTCTAGTTGATTTTCTATTTCTGTTATGAAGGTCTTTAATATCCCACTAGTCTCATCCTTAGTGGCCAAAAAGAATACCCAAGAAAATCTACTAAAGTCATCAGTGACAACTAGGCAATAAGACTTTTTCATTAAACTCTTAACATTTGTAGGACCAAATAGATCCATATGAAGCATATGTAAGGGTTTGCTGATTGAGTTCACAAGTTTGGCCTTATAGGAGGCTTTGTGTTGCTTTCCTTTCTGACAAGCAACACAAGAGTGGTTATTTTCAAAATTCTTTGAAGGCAAACCTCTAACAAGGTTTCCCTTCACAAGTTTGTTCATGTTTTTAAAGTTTGTGTGACCAAGCCTCCTATGCCATAAATTAGATTCATCAATTGTGGCCTTAGCAAAGAGGCAAGTTAAACCTTTAGTGGGAATAACACTCTTTAGGTCAACACTGTAAATGTTATCCTTTCTTGGAACTCTCAGCAAAACCTGACTTTCATCAAGTAGCTTAAAGTCAGAAGATAATACAAGACATTTGGTGTCAGTAAAAAAACATTATTCTTTTTGTCACATATTTGTGACACACTAAACAGGTTATACTTAAGCTCCTTACAAAAGTACACATTTTTAAAATCCAATGTTCCTGTTTTGATTTTACCTTTTCTAGAAATTCTACCTTTACCATCTCTAAAGGAAACAAATCCACCATCATAATCTTCATACTCAGTAAGATAGCATTTGTTTCCAGTCATGTGCCTTGAGCAACCACTGTCAATAACTCCTTTTTCCTTGTACTCCTTCTGTTATGGGTTGCCCTGCACATAAAATAAGAGAATTAGGCTCTTTTGGGGATCCAAGCCATTATAGACTTAGATCTGCCTCGTGCATCAATATAAGAATATTTCTTGAAAGTATTTGATGTAATATTGTTTTTGGCTTTCCAAACCCAGCATGCTGAGGCCTTAACAGCATTAGCCCCTTTTCCCTTGTTTTCACTTACTACTGCTCTATCCCTAGCAGTAGTATCTTTTACCCTGACAGTATTAACCTTTTTATTGAAAATACTGTTTTTGTTTGCTGAATACTTGTTAAATGGCCTTGTGACTTGTGAATATCCCTTTTTGTAAGCATTTGATATTGGTCTTGGATAATTCACAGTTGTTTTTGAGCCAACAGTATTAACTGGTCTGACACCAGTATTAACACTTGCACCAACAGTATTAATTTTGCCAGACCTGGTTAATACTGCTTGTGAAACAAATTTTCTATTAGGGTGAGGGTGAATCATTTTATTAGCAAAATTCTTATGATTCACCCTACTTGTATGTAACCCTTCTTGAATTGTTCCCACACTGGTCTTATACCTTATTATCACAAAACACCACATATGACGATCACAAAACTACCACAAACAAAATAACTTATATTTAATCATTTTAAAGTCCCTCTCCTAGTCAATGGTACATTATATTGTTCCAGTTTCTTTGGTTCACTCTAGGATATGTTTAAATGTTTCTATCTTCTCTACTATTTCCCTAGGAGTCTTAACAAGTTTTATCTTTTCAGTGCTAGAACTATCAGGTTTATCCTTAGATAAAATTTCTACCTCATTTTCATCATTAGAATTCCAATTCTCAATGACTGAAGGTCTAAAGCTATTCTTCCTAACAGTTTTAGGTTCTACTAAGCACACCATTTATTTTTACATCTACATACTTATGAATTGACTTTAACTGCCTAAAACATTACAAGTGAAAATAGTAGTAACAATCTAAATTCGTCACTTTCAACTAATTTCATCCCTAAAGTGATAGATCAGGTTTGCGAGGCATGAAAATTCCCTGTACACGGTGGGATTAACTGCATGATAGCCCTTATCAGATTTGACTTATTACTCTTCCTGATTTTATAACATCTTTAGTTGAATTCATAAAGCTTTCATTGCAGGAGAAAAGGCTACCAGTAGAAGAATCTGGCATTATAAACCGAATCCAGTTTTAAACTTGTCAATGAACTTGACTTTCCAGCAAATTATTCAAAGATTTATGATAAATTTTGAAACTTCTCAATTTAGTTTTTAAATTCATTCTTTTTTTTTTGGTTTTTTTCCAATTCTTTATGTTTTCAATTAAAGTAGTGTCTCTTAGTTTGACTTCAAGTTTTAAAACATTAATGCTTTCTTCAAACACAGCCTCATTTTTCTTATAGTGAGCTAGTCTAGTTTCTTCTAACTAGATCTAAACCAGCTTATAAGAATACTATCATTAATATTGAGACTTTCTGTAATCATAAAGACCAACTAAATCATATTGTTCTTTGAGAGTAGCATAAGCTTTTACACATGATTTAGAACAAGAATCTACTTCAAAATCTAAACTGGAAGAACTTCCTAAAGATTTATGTGCCATCAATGCAAAGTTAGTAGGATGCTCTTCCTCAGCTTGGTAGCTCCAATCATACCCTCCAATTCCATCTTGAGCAACCAAAGCCATTTTCATAGGAGTTTCGACTGTCACAATTCTTCCTATTTAAATCTCTCTTCCCTGTTTTCCTGATTTATAGGGAGCTTTACATTCTCTTGCAAGTGACCATATTTATGACATTGTAAGCACTTACCACTTTTGATCTTCAAATCCAACTCTTTGACCATATTACATCTAACCTGCCTGCTTGGTCCTCATTGATGAATCTCCTAGCTCTAATAGTCAGCATGGCCATTTCCCATTGTAAATCCATTTCTTCTAGGTCATCAGGATTAATTTGTTCAAGATCCTCTTGTGAAAGTTGAGGAGAATTGGGCTGACTTGCTAGGAAAGCACAGATCACAGCATTACTAAGGTTATCTCAGATGTAGGATTACTTTGAGTATGAGCAGCACTAACTTCATAAGGCAGTGTTATCTGCTTCATTTGTGCAGCTATTGCTGTTGGAGGACACAAAAGCCACATTTTGTTGATTTTGACTTGTACTTGATGATCTTGAGATTTCAGGTTCCATATATCTTTAAGTTTGTTGTACTAAGTCATCCAAACTGATGTATCTATTTCTGCGTATGTTCCTCCAGAATCAAAGCATGAGTCTTCCATCAGATGGAAGACTCCTCGACCGTTTTAAGTTTCAGTCCGTCGTAAGTGTAATAAATTCCCTGAATCTTCAACTGAGTCATAAGTTTTTTGCAACCCCCTATCAAAGTTTGATCAATTGTCTTTGAACTTGATCCTAGCAAAGTTCTCATATTGTTTGCTTGAGTAGAGTTCTCTTCTCTAAACTTACTTTGGATCCTTGTTCCTCCATAACTCATCTCAATGACTTCCATGAGCAATTTTGCATCTTATATGAATGGGAACTTTAGTTTATCCTTATTTGGGAGTTGCATCAACAGAGTTACTCTACTTTTCATCTCATTCCCTCATGTCTCAGCTTTTCTTCTACAGATAGTAGGTTTCATATCCTGCACAGTTTCTCCAACAGTTCCACTTTTAACACATTGTTACCATTTTTAATTACTTCCTAGAGGAGTATTCATCATGAGAAAGTATTGGTTCGAGTCCTCATCCAACCAGAGAACAGAAATCCCTAGGTTTAGGATAGGTAGTTTTGCAGTCAAAGTTGAGAATTAGTTCTACCTCCTTCTTATTCACTGAGAATTAGATACTAGTATGTGATTTGATTTCGTTCTTATTTCAATAGATTCACAACAAGCATTGATACCACTTGTTGAACCAATGAATAAACTTTAACTCCTTAGTCATGATTTAAGGGTTGAGTATCCCTTGGAATAAATCCAAAGTACAACGAATGAAACTTTGAGTATATGATATAACTATGCGGAATCTATTTTATGCACTAAGAAGAATAACATAAGAATGTTTAACACAAAGAAATATAAACCAAAACAATAAGCTTTAAGATATTATACGAACAACTCTTTGACAGGTTTAGGGGATTACAACCTTGAACAATGATAATACTTTGTTTATTTATTACTTGGAATTTTATACCTTAGACCTCCTATTTATACACAAAGGAGTCCTAAAGGCAGACAATACTTTTCTAAGAAATCATGATCCTTTTCTAAAAGCAAAACATAATCGCATATAAAATATACATATATCATATCTTTTACGAAAAAAAACTCAATACTTATCTCGTAAAGTATTCCTTGTTCTCCTCAAACAATCCTTATTATCTTTTTACCTCGTCCGTTTATCCTTCGACATTAGTAACTCTTCTCTAGCAGTTGAAATCCAGCAAGCATTAACTTTTGTACCAGCAGTACTAATAAACATAAGCAGTAGTAACATTAGTACTAGCAGTACTAATATATACTAACAGTAGTAACTGTGTACTAGCAGTCTTAACTTTACTACTACCAGTACTAACTACTTAGCATATATTTTTAGTCCTTCACTCTGCAGGCAGTAAGATGAGGAATGTAACATTACTCCCACTAGCCTTTTGATATACACATGGCTCATCAAGATTTTGAGCAAATCCAAACCTTTTGATTTCCTCATCAAATCTTTTATTCCAGCTTCTTGATGCTTGCTTAAGACCATAAATAGATCTTTGAAGCTTGCATACTTTCCTGGGATGATTAGGATCAACAAAACCTTCAGGTTGTACCATATAGATGTCTTCATCAAGGTAACCATTTAAGAAGGCTGTTTTAACATCCATTTGCCATATCTCATAATCATAGTATGCTGCTATAGATATGAGAATTCTAATAGCTCTAATGTCAGCGACAGGTGAGAACGTTTCTTCATAATCAACCCCGTAGAGTTGAGTGTAACCCTTTGCTACAAGACGAGCTTTATAGACGTGTACAATACCATCCATGTCAGTCTTTTTCTTAAAAAGCCACTTACTCGCAACGGTCTTACAACCAGGAGGAAGATCGACCAGGACCCATACCATATTGTCCATCATGGATTGTATTTCCGCATTCATAGCATCGATCCACCTTTTAGATTCTGAATCTAATATGGCGGCTTTATAGCTAGTGGGTTCATTAAGATCCCCTAGACTATGCTCCTCCGCCTCTACATTTAGACATAAACGGTTTGGAGATCGACGTGTCCTTTCAGACCTACGAATCGGAATCTCTTCCTCTTGTGGTGGTTCAAAACCCTCCACTTCTTGAGGAATGTTGCTAGTGATATCAGAAGGTGTTGTATCTTCTTCTTCTTGAATTTCTTCAAGATCTACCGCCCTCCCACTGATTTCTTGACTTATGAGACGTTTCTCAAAGAATTCAGCATACCTTGCTACAACAATTTTGTTTTCAGGTGGGAAGTAGAAATAGTAACCCATCGTTTCCTTTGGGTATCCTATTGTTAGGAAAATATTGTAAACGGACTTAATACTGTTAGTATTAAAGTTAAGTCTGTTAGTTATAGTTAGTACTGATAAGGATAGTTAGTACTGTTAGTAATAGAAGTTAAGTCTGGTAGAGCAAGTTAAGTCTGCCGGCTTTAACTTAGGTCTGGTTATGTCTGGCAGTATTAAAGTTAATACTGTTATGTCAAATAGTTAAGTCTGGTTGTAATTATAGTAATAGTTATCTCTTAGCGTTATTCTAGGAAGAGATAAGCATTATCTCTTAACGCGTTTAGGGTTCCTTAAGCCTATAAAAGGAACATAGAATAGTATTGTAAACGAATGAGTTGATTGAGTTTTCACAATCAAATAGTAATAGTAATAGCAAGTTTGATATTTGTTATTGTGTTTAGGTCCTTATAAACAGGATCTAAATGAGCCTTACACGACTTATAGTCCTTTAGATAAATCCAAAGAAACTATGAGAGACGATAACAGTGAATATAAATATTGACGCGGAATATCAATATCTACACCAAGATGAACACAAGAACAAAATACTAAATTTGCTATTACTATTACTATTTGATTGTGAATGATCAATCAACACATATGCGATTACAATACTATTCTATGTTCCTTTTATAGGCTTAAGGAACCCTAAACGCGTTAAGAGATAATGCTTATCTCTTCCTAGAATAACGCTAAGAGATAACTATTACTTTAATTACAACCAGACTTAACTATTTGACAAAACAGTATTAACTTTAATACTGCCAGACCTAAGTTACTCTTTATATAATAGAGGGAGTAGGGTTTACAAGACAAGATAAGATCAAAATCAAATTAGGAAACTATAAATCATGCATTAAATACTGTTTGACTAATCTTTAATCAGCATTAATGTTATTCCAGCTTTGTCTTGTAGGTCCTCCATCTTTAATGTGTTTTGTCATAATCAATTCAAAGTATAATTCCCAACACACAGTATTTAAAACCAAGTGCATGCTATAATGTATATTTCTTGAATTAAGCAAGAGTTCTTCGTTCATGTGTTCTCAAGAAGACAGAACAATTTAAGAATTCCATGTTGATTCGAGCAGTTTATACACACGTATAAAATAATATACTTATAGAGAAATTAAGGAAATCCCCAAGTATCCCTTGG
>BQNB010071781.1:0-32650 GCA_026074375.1 Tanacetum coccineum
GATAAGAAATTTTAAAAGTATTGGGCTTCAGCCCAATTTAACCCGATTCGGTAGCAAGTTAAACCAAGTCAGATAGATTTTTAACAAGTCGTTTTAGTTTCGTTAAGTTACTTGATTTATCGATCTAGCACTTTAGCTTATAAATGAGCACTAAAGTTACCAACTGGACTTTATGGTTTTTTTTTCTTTTTCTTTTCTTGTCTTCTTCATTTACTTAATACTAAGACAACTTAAATAAGCCTCTAGTTTGCATATGGCTGTCGCATGGACAACATATAATCCTTAGCTTAGTCGTGAGCTTCCATTTACGTAGGCATGTTTACTTAAGCAACACACGAGTTAATACGACATGGGTTCTAACAGTTTCACTTACGTCGAACCGCGTTTCGCATGGTTCATTACGTAACTTTTCATTTTAAAATGACTTTGCTTATGAAATGACAATATGCGGTCAAGACTTAGGGCATATAAACTAAAACACACACCTTAGTTTCACGAAACTCTTACAACCGCGAATGTAGAGGTCGATAGAGGAATACCGAGAACAACCAAAATGGGACCCACGTTTTTTAACGTCATGATGACCCAGAAGCCTTCCAGCTTAACCCTAACCGAAGTATCTCCAAGGAGAACCCTAATACCGTCCAAGTAAACCTAGATTTCACAAGGTCTAACCCTAGAACTTGCTTCCTTCATGAACCCACATGAACCAACGGTTCGTATGGATCGTGGTGTTTGTCGAACAAGGAAGGAAGACAAAGGAGGGGTAACCAAAGTGTGGTACTTAGTTTGTAGTTTAGGTAATGGTTCATGTGTTAGTGTTAAGTCGTTCTTAGTTTCCTTTGTGTGTGTGTGGCGCCTGTTGGCATGCAACATAAAGGAAAAGAAATGAATAATTTGCTCTTGTTTTATTTTTGATTCGTGTGTAGCAAGAACTCTTGTATTAACCAACTCTTTTATGCAACAAGTATACCTAAACTTTGTCCTAAATGCAAAAGAATGTAAAAGTGTTAGCTACCAAAGTTACAAGTGTTCTCCTCCTCCCTAGAGGAGGTACGACTAACAAGGGTGGAAGGACAAGGGGTCTTGTTCTTATTAAGGTTAAGGTACTAATGGTTAACTTGGTAAGTGCTTGGGAAGGTATGGTTTAATAAGAAGTGACAGTAGTGGGGTCTCATGAATTATTTGTTGTTCACTTAATGTATAACCGGCCTCATGGGTTAAGTGTGTAGAAATAATTTAGTTTTTTTTTGGATATGGGTATAAAAGTGAGTATTAGTTTGAGTATATATATGTAAAGGTGCTTCCGGGTATGCCTAAATGCATTTTATTATGAAACATAAACGTTTTATGCGACCGCTGAAAAATAAAAGGGAAAAGTTAATTAATTATTCTTAAAATAATCTTATACGACACTTGTTAACATAAACTTTTACTTGATTGATGTGCCTCGTTTTACTTATTGAATCTTTTTATTAAGTACCGTTTTAACAATGTTGAAAATTAAAAGTGAACGCGAAAAAGTTTGAATATTTATTGTCGTAACAAGACGTGAAAATGCAGATTGTTACAGTCTCCCCATGTTAAAAGAGCTTTGTCCCCAAAGCTCAAGTCGTGGTGTTTGTCGAAGGTGTGGGTTGGTGGTTGAGTTGGGTTTCACATTGCTGGACGTATTGTCCTAGGTACAACGACATCTGGCCATTTCGGCTTAAGATTTGGTATAAGATGTGTCGACTTTATATAGTAAGGTGGTGTATGAGTTTGCTTAGTTACTATGATTATTAGTTTGGTTTCTCGTGATAAGTTCGTTTTATGAATACGCATACAAAACTTGATATAAATAGAAAATTGGTTCTTGACAAGATATTTTAAGGTGACTACTACTCAGCATGGCATGGTCCTTCCTGAATGCAATAATGACATCTAAGCAACAAATAACATAGGTGATCAGGCTTCTTATAATTAAGCTAATGATTCGATCTCATAATTCCGTCAAATAGTGTTATGTATAAAGAGATACCACAGATTTTATAAGAGACAATATGATCACAAAGGTGAGTCCAGGTTGTTGATAAGGATGGCAATCGCCATGGTTTGCAAAAATGTGAAATAATCAAAAAACTTTAAAAATAGAAAAAAGTGAGACCCCGAATATGGTTTTTTCAAGACGCTAGCTAAATACTTATTAGTTGATAATAAAATAATTTATGTTATGAAAGTGGTTCCATAATAAGAACATGATACTTCATAAGTGGTAGTAACGTAGTTTGTTACGAATGTTTGCAAAATAGAATATAAGCTGTCAAGAAGGGTAATTTATAAGTATTTGTGAAAATGATTGAGATTAGTTTAATAAAAGTTATTTATTGAACAGGTGGTTAGATACAGATACTGAGAGTCGATGTGTGTTTAGGGGGTGTATGTTTAAGTGAGGTAGGGGGGGTATTGATTAGTGTTGTGGGGGTGTGTATTAGGGTGTGTTATTGTATTGTTGGGGAGTGTGTGGGTGGGGAGGTATTTTTGTTTAGGAGTGTATGATGGGAAAGGATGTTTTGGAAGTATTGTGAGTTGTGTTATCAAATTGTTTAACAAGCTATAACATAATTGGTTTTGAAAATTGAACATGATACTGTGTATGTATAGTAAATAAGATTTAGTGAGTGTTGACAGTGAGAACGTTCTAAAATCATAATATGTTATATGACGTTTGCATGGTAATAGAGAGTTGGAATTAAATTGACGAAGTGTTCATAATACCATAATTGATAGATAATTGGTCTTTTTTCTTCCCACCATAAGACTACATGTTTTCCTAAATACTAAAATATCCATTACTATAGTAACTTAAATCATAAGAAAGATATTCTATGAGTGCCGTCCCAACTGACTGGTCCGAGCTCCTTAGAGTTTCCTAAATCCGCTCGGATTCCCGGACGTGGATCTGAAACCGCAAGCCAACTATTCTCAATCTAACACAGAATGTCTCACACGTTACGATAATCTTCTCGATTGCCTCTGGAGGCTTATCCTAACACCAATGGAAAGCTTTCTTCTCCTCAGCAATTCTCCCTAAAATCTCAAAGCCGTCTGCAATATATATTTTACATTGTTATACTGTATGCTCCTGTATGGCAATCCCTAATAAATCTCATGTAATGACCCTTACCTCCCCGTGATTTTGCTGTTCCTCACAATGCCGGCTGCAAAAAAGCACTACACGACACCTCATGGGTAATGACATCTATCCCGGATATCGATCGGTATCCCCCAAGATTCCCCCCCCCCCCACCTCTCTTCCCCCCCCCACCCAAAACCCCAGCAGAGAATGGAAATAGTAATGCAAAGCCATAACCTACACAAGCAAAAGTTTAAATATAAATCGACTTTAGATAAAAACCATCAGGATGCTGCAGTATGAACAGGTACACACATATCATGATGCATGTGAATGAATATGCACAACATGGCAGGGATGAAATGGATCATCAAATGAATGCATGCATGGATTAATGGACAAAGGTATGAATGATTGGGGAATACATGAAATGTATTATGAAAGAATGGATGTATATATCATATAAGATTAGATTAATGTTTTTCGGACATAATCCAGTTTATAGTATACTTTTGGTCTTTAAGAATGTTCTAGTATTATATAATAACTCCTATATAAATAAGTTTAACATATATTATCAAGCAGTGTAAGTATATATATATATATATATAGATATATTTTATAAAAATTAAATATATATATATACATATATATATATATAAGACCAATAATAATATACTTAACATATTATAAACACGTATGCTGAAACAGCACATCGAGTATACCTAACTAATCAACAAGTATTTGAATGAAGGGCCATGAAAATTCCTTGAATGATGCAATGATTTAAAACGTTTATAGTCCAAGTAAAAATAGTTGACCTTGGTCTCTTATAACCTTGCACGGATACCAATCTAACACCTCCAAATGGTCACAAAGCGAAATGTTCCGGGGCGTTACTCATAAACAACAGCTCAAGATACAAGAGAACGACCTCTAAATGTGTCGTTTGAAAAGTAATCTCGTTGATTTTCTTGAAATTGATATAACATTTGTCCCGTAATTGCATCACAATGAAAAGCTTAAAAGTAATACAACGAGATTTGATCATTTGTATGTAAGAAGAAATCCATGAATGAAATCTTGTCAAATTTAGACTCCAATGCAATATTACATTACCCTAAGCATCTATCACATCTGAAGGAAAAACATGCTAAAAGTGTCAACATATAAAGTTGTGAGTTCATAGAGTTTTGTAAAGTATAAATTATAAATGTTTTGGAATCCAAAGATATATAAAGTAATATGACCTTCAATCCTTGAAATAATCCCGCCAAAAGTGTAAAGTAAATGAAAACCAAAAAGTTTTATGTTTATTGCTTCGCCGCAATACACACAGAAAAAGGTTCATTGATGAGGGTGAAGTCAATAAGTTTGGTTGGCCATGATTGAGGATCGTGGAGTTGCACAAAATATGGTCTGTAGGCTTGTACATGGGTACTAGTAATAAATTATATAGTGATAAGTGGCAGTAGTCGATTAAAGTTAAGAATATAGTGGTGATTGGTTTGGATATTGTTAAAGGTTGGACACATAGAGTGAGGATATAATTTTGGAGGATATGACAGAGATAAGAATTTTATTTGAGTGTATTTGGGGGGGTTGGGGGGAGGAGTGTGGAGGTTGTGTGTGAGAGTGAATTGGTTGTGTGGGTGTGGAAGGTTTTTGTTTTTGTATTTTGGTTTGGTGTTTTGTGGGTGGGGGTGTGGTGTGTGTTGTGGGTTCTATGTTAGAGAGTGTTGGTTTTGGTTTGTATGTAGTATTGGTGGTTGTTTTTGGTGTTGTATTTTTGATATTTTTTTTTTTTATTTGTTTGTTTATGTGGGGTGTGAGTTAATTGGTTTGTTGTTGTGACATTATATATATATGTTTAACATGGGTGTTGTGTTTCTATGTAGAGTGTAAAAACAAATATGTTAAACACGTTTATTGACATGTATTTTCCCCCGAGATTTTAAAAAAAAAACAAGAAAAACATACCCCCATAAAAAAAAAATATACAAAAAAACTGAGAGCGACACGCGAAACGCCACACAGAAAAACGACCGCCAAAGAAATCCCATCTATACAACAAGTTAACACCCGATACATCTGGGCACAAAACCACACCTACAAGTAGGTCGCCTGAAATATGAACTTAAGTCACGCAATGCAACAAGCGTCAACCGAAATACTACCTAATACGTATGACAAGTTTTAGTCCTACAATTAAGCTTAATACGATCCCGTGTGCGGTTGTATTAACTTTGCAGTTTCATACGTGTCATTCATCATTGCTCGATGCTGAGGTGCCTCTTTTATATTAGATATTTGTGTACGTAGATATAACTATATACAAGGTGTTACATACGTGAAATTTATATCCAAATAAGTATTATCGCCGAAAGTAAAGGCTCCTTGAAAGATATGACTACCTAAGTACAGATACGTGGATCTTTACCAAAGATTTGAACACCGATGAAATACTCTGGTTTGAAAAAAAAATACCGAGAATCAATACGAAGTATTGCATTTAAATTTTACGATTAAAGATAACGTCGATAAAGTTAATAATTATTTATATTTCAACCTTATTTATAATTTGCTAAGTACCATATATTAGCAAGTTTCATTTTTGTTTTGTTGTAAAGATATCACTTTGTATAAAATTTATTAAAATTAGCATGGTACGTTCGTAGAACATATTTTCCCAAAATTAATATTGTTTCAATATCACCCCTTTAACACAAACCGATGTTTCATATTTAGTCCTACTGGCCAAAGATTATCATTTTTAGTCCTAACAAGATTTTTAAGTAAATAAGCTTATAAAAAGTTCAAATAAGTGATATAAAGGATATTTTAAATACGTCAAGCCATAAGAAGCTCGAGATAAGAAATTTTAAAAGTATTGGGCTTCAGCCCAATTTAACCCGATTCGGTAGCAAGTTAAACCAAGTCGGATAGATTTTTAACAAGTCGTTTTAGTTTCGTTAAGTTACTTGATTTATCGATCTAGAACTTAGCTTATAAATGAGCACCTAAATTACCAAACTGGACTTTATGGCCCATTAAGGGTTCGAATGGTGTTTAACAAACCATTTACTTTAAAACCCAATGACCAATAAAGTGATAAAATTAAATGTAAGTGGTGGGGGGGGGGGTGAAAAAGCTGTGATGTTCAAAATGATTGATATACTTTTCCAAAGATAGCCAACTAAGATAATATAATACTTACTTTTTATTTTCCCTAAAACCGCCACAGTGGCCTATATAGCCCTAGTGTTATTAATTGGGGCGTATGGAATAAACCAAATAAGCAAATGAAATATGCATTTCATTATGATGTATAATCTGTGAAGTCAAAACTAGTTCAAGTATACTTTTCCAATATTGTCAAACTTAAGTTTAGTAATGAATTTTTTTTTTTTTATTCTTTTTTTCTTGTCTCTTCATTTACTTATACAAACAACTTAAAAAAGCCTTTAGTTTGCATATGGCTTCCATGGATAACATATAAGCTTAGCTTAGTCGTGAGCTTCCGGTTTACGTAGGCATTTTACTTAAAGCACCCCCACAAGTTAATACGACATGGGTTCTAACAGTTTCACTTAAGTCGAACCGCGTTCCGCATGGTTCATTACGTAACTTTTCATTTTAAAATGACTTTGTTTATGAAATGACAATATGAAGTCAAGACTTAGGGCATATAAACTGAAACATACACAAAGCTTAGGTTTAGCGAAACTTACAACCCTCGATGTGAGGTTCGGATAGGGAAGACCTTAATACCTCCAAGTAAACCTAGTTTTCAAGGTCTGAAACCTAACTTGCTTCTTGTGCTTGTAACCCCATGAACCATAAGGGTACGTGTGGTCGTGGTGTCGTTGAACAAGGAAGAAAGACAAAGGAGGGGTGAACCAAAGTGTGTTCTTAGTTTGTAGTGTAGGTAAATGGGTTCATGTGTTTAGTGTTTAAGTTGTTCTTAGTTTCCTTTGGGTGTGTGTGGCGTCTGTTGGCAGCAACACAAAGGAAAGAAGAAATGAAATATTTGCTTTGTTAGTTTGATATGCGTGTGCAAAAACTCTTGTACTAACCTCTCTTTTATGCTATAAGTAATACCTAAACTATGTCCTAATGCAAAAGATGTACAAGTGGTTTAGGGTACCAAAGTACAAGTGTTCTTCTCCTCCCTAGGAGGAGGGAACGGCTAACAAGGGTAGAAGGACAAGGGTTCTTGTTCTTATTAAGGTTAAGGTACTAATGGTTAGCTTGGTAAGTGCATGGGAAGGTATGGTTTAATAAGAAGTGACAGTAGTGGGGTCTCATGAATTATTTGTTGTTCACTTGAGGTATAACCGGCCTCATGGGTTAAGTGTGTAGAAATAATTTAGTTTTTGGATATGGGTATAAAAGTGAGTATTTGTTTGAGTATAGATAGGTATAGGTGCTTCCGGGTATGCCTAAATGCATTTTATTGCGAAACGTAAACGTTTTACGCGACCGATGAAAATAAAATAGGAAAAGTTAATAATTATTCTTAAAATAATTATATGACACTTGCTTGACGTAAACTTTTACTTGTTTGATGCCCGTTTACGTTGAATGATGATTTTTAGTTTACGCGATTTAACTAAATGTTGAAAATTAAAAGTGAACGCGAAAAAGTTTAAAATAAATAGTTAAATATTTATTGACATAACAAGACGTGAAAATGCAGATTGTTACAGTCTCCTCGTGTTAAAAGAGATTTGTCCCTAAAGCTCAAGTCGTGGTGTTTGTCGAAGGTATGGGGTTGGTGTAGAGGTGTGGGTTTCACGTGCCGACGGATTGTGCTAGGGTGACTAACGATACGTCTTCGACTTTTCGGCTTAAGATTTGGTATAAGATGATGCCGACTTTATATAGTAAGGTGGTGTATGAGTTTGCTTAGTTACTATTATTATTAGTTTGGTTTCTCGTGATAAATACGTTTTATGAATACGCACACAAAACTTGATATAAATAGAAAATTGGTTCTTGACAAAATATTTTAAGGTGACTACTACTCAGCATGGCATGGTCCTTCCTAAATGCATAAGTGATCAGTCTATGCACCAAATATACATAGATGATCAGGCTATGTATATTTAAGGGCTAACAATGCGATGCTCATTTTCGTTAAAATAGTGTTATGTATAAAGAAGTACCAAAGAGTTTTATAAGATGACAAAATGATTCACAAGGTGGATGTAAGGTTGATGACAATAAAATGGTTTGCGAGAACTCATATGCTGGTTTACAAGACAATAGCTAAATGACTCATGGGGTGACAATAAAATAATTTATGTGATGAAAATGGTTTCATAAGGTAAGACTGGTTTCTGTGCTTCGGTCTGAGCATTCAAGATTTGTTTGGGAAGATCCAAACCAATAGTCATCACTAAGACTTGAACTCTTAACGGTTTAATTCGCTCTTTCCTACTCAAACATCAGATACAAATTCGCTTTTCCCGGGTGATATCGAGCTCACATAATACTAATCGCTGAGCAACTCTAACCAACGACGTTGCCTCATATTCAACTCCTTTTGGTCAAGTATGTATTGTAGACTCTTATGATCTGTGAACATCATACACTTGTTCCTATACAAGTAGTGCCTCCAAATCTTTAGAGCAAACACCACTGCACCAAATTCCAAATCATGAGTAGTATAATTCTTCTCATGAATCTTCAACTGTCGTGATGCATAAGCAATCACCTTCTCGTTTTGCATCAATACCGCACCCAATCCTTTATGCGACGCATCACAATAAACAATGAAGTTCTCAGCTCCTTGAGGGAGAGCTAAGATAGGTGCGCTACACAACTTATTTTTCAATGTCTAGAAAGCTGCTTCTTGCTTGTCACCCCATTCAAAGGCGACTTTCTTCTGAGTGAGTTTGGTCATTGGCTTAGCGATTTTTGAAAATCTTTCAATGAATCTTCGGTAGTATCCAGCAAGACCTAAAGATTGACGTATCTTCGTTGGAGTCTTAGAAGATGCCCAATCTTTTATAGATTCGATCTTGGCGGGATCCATGTGAATGCCTTGACTGTCAATCACGTGGCCAAGAAATTGTACCTCGGGAATCCAAAATTCACATTTAGAGAATTTAGCATATGATTCTTCTTTCTTAAGTAATTCCAGAATTACCTTAAGATGTTCTTCATGTTCTTTCTTTTTCTTAATATATCGTCAATAAAGACAATCACAAACTTATCTAAATATGGTTTCCACACCGATTCATGAGATCCATAAATACCGCCGGTGCGTTCGTCAAACCAAATGGCGTAACTTGGAACTTGTAATGACCATACCGAGTTCTGAATGCCGTCTTTGGAATATCCTCTTCATGTACTCGAAGCTGATGATAACCAGATCGCAAGTCTAACTTGCACAAACACTAGATCCTTGTAGTTGTATTCAAATTAATCATCGATCCTTGGGATTGGACTCCGACGATTCCTTACCGTCAGCTTGAATTTTCTTTTTTTTCTTTTTCTTCCTTTTTTTTCCCCCCCTATTTTTATTTTCTTTCATTCTTAATAGTCGATGCACATTCGAAATGATCCGTCCTTCTTTTTGACAACAAGACCGGAGCTTTCCAAGGTGAGGAATTTGGTCTTATGAAGCCCTTGTCAAAAATTTCCTTCAGTTGATTCGACAATTCTTTCATCTCGGACGGTGCTATTGTTTTTATAAGGCGCCCTGCTATAGGTGCAGCACCAAAGTATCAAATCGATTCGAAATTCTCTTGACGGGCTGGTGGAATACCCGGAAAGTACTCAGGAAATACTTCGAGAAAATCTCGAATGATTGGTACGTCTTCAAGTCGCTTCTACCTTTGAATTATCTTCATGCCTCCTTATGGGTATATGTGCCTAAAAGGCATGGCATCCTTTTAGCAAGTACTTTGGGTTTTGGTACACGTAGATGATTTTAATCGGGACCCGTGGTCCGTTGTCGCTTATCCGTCACTATGAAACAAATTAATGTTTCATTTCCCCAGGAATACGACGATCTTTTTGGCATAAGCTATCATGGATGATATTTTGACAAAACCAATCCATACCAATTTATAACTACGACGTTGTACTACCAAGTTTTCTATGGGATATTGGTTGATGTTGATTGGTTTGATTTAGTAAAGTCTCTAATGGAGAGCGAATTGATAGGAATTGTCCTAGTACGACTAGTGATGTGTCTCGACTTTTCGGCTTAGGATTTGGTATAAGATGATGTCAACTTTATGTAAGATGGAGTTATGGTTCTGCTTAGTTGCTATGGTTAATAATTCGTTATCCCAATAAAACGCGTTTATGAAATAGTCACATAAAACTTTGTTTTTTTTTGTTTTTTTTCAAGGATGTAAGTAAAAATGGATTTATTGACAAATGTTACATGGTGACTACTCTCAGCATGGCATAGTCTTTCCTGAATTATACATAGGTGATCAGGCTATGTATATTTGAGGGCTAACGATGCGATGCTCATTTTCATCAAAATTATGTTATGTATAAAGAAGTATCAAAGAGTTTTATAAGATGACAAAATGATTCACAAGGTGGATGCAAGGTTGTTGATAGGATGACAATAAAATGATTTGCGAGAAATCGTATGATGGTTTATAAAATGATAGTTTATCAATCGATAGTAAGGTAGTTTGTTAATGACATAGACTTTGTTTATGAGACAATACTAAAATTGTTCATGAGGTGGTATCAAAATAAACTTTGAAGGATTCACGTGTCAGTTCATAATGTAATAGTAAGGAGTATATGTTGTGATAACCAATTGTTTACGAATCTATAACAAAATAGTTTTTTTTATTGCCCATGAAACAGTTTATGAGCGACAACGAAATAGTTTATTGTGTGACAGTGATACGTTTCATAAAATCATAATGTTTTAGTAAGCGGTTTGCATGGATAATAGAGAGTTGGAATAAAATTGACGAAGTGTTCATAATCCAGATTTTGATTTAGTTAATTGGGTTCATTGTTTTCTTCCACCAAATAGACTACTTGTTTCTTAATACTAAAAATCTCTTATACAAAGCTAGTAACTAAATCATGAAGCAAGATACCTATAAGTGCCGTCGAGTGATGTCACGTGCTCTTTGTGTTTCTTAAGTCCTCTCGGTCCTGACGCTGTGACTCTTTGAGCAGCTAACTGCGCTTATCTTAACACGAGCCTGTCTCTTACGGGTCGAGTAATCTTCTCGATTGCCTTTAATAGTCTATATCTCTAGTTACACAATGAAGCATTTCTTCTCAGCAATGTCTGCCCTATTCTCAAAGCCGTCAGGCTCCTCTGTATGGGCACTCACTTATATATGCTCTTGTGGCCTCGAATAAGCCTCCCTGTGTGGGTTGTGTCCTAATAATGGCCGCTGCGAGGAAAAGCAACTGGCAGCGCAGCGACAGGCTCTAGGTGAATGACATCTACCCGGATATCGATCGGGTCCCCAAGATTCTCCTCAGCAGAGACGGGAATAGTGGATGCAGCCATAACCTGCACAAGCAAAAGTTTATATAAATCGTCTTTATATGAAACCATGCAGGATGCGTGCACTATGAAAGGTACACACGATGTACGATGATGCATGGTGAATGAATATGCACACATGGCAGTGATGAAAATGCGACATGGCGAAATGGAATGCATCATGGTATGAATGGACGATGGTATGAATGATTGGTGATATACATGAGTGATGTTATGAATGGATGATGGTATATATCATATAAGATAGATTAATGTTTAGGACATACGAGTTTATAGTATACTTTGTCTTTAAGAATGTTTTAGTATTTATATAATAACTCTTATATAAATAAGTGTAAAATATACGCAAGGCAGTGTAAGTATATATATAAGACCAATAATAATATACTTAATATATTATAAATACGTATGTGAACCATGCAACATCTAGTATACCTAACTAATGCAACAAGTAATGTATGAATGAATGGCCCATGAAAATCCCTTTGTATGATGCAATGTTTGAAAACGGTTATAGTCCAAGTAAAAATATTTGACCTAGTTCTTTATAACCTGGCTCTGATACCAATTTGTACCACCCCCAAAATGGGTCGCAGCGGAAATGTGTCAGGGGGTGTTACTTCATATTACAACAGCTCAGGATACAAGAGAACGACCTCTAAATGTGTCGTTTGAAAAGTAATCTCGTTGATTTTTTTGAAATTAATATAACATTTGTCCCATAACTTCATCACAATGAAAAGCTTAAAAGTAATACAACGAGATTTGATCATTTGTATGTAAGAAGAAATCCATGAATAAAATCTTGTCAAATTTAGACTCCATCGCACATCAGGTAAGCCAAGCATCTAATTCACCTGAGAAAAACATGATTAAAAGTGTCAACATTAAAGTTGGTGAGTTCATAGAGTTTTGTAAGTATAAATATAAATGTTGGAATCCAAATATTTATAAAGTATGTATGACCATTTCAATCATTATAATAATAGCCAAAAATGTAAGAGTAAATGTAGAACCAAAAGAGTTTAGTGTTTATTGCTTCACCGCAATATAATGAAAAGTGTTCAGAAATTAGTAATGTTCAATAAGTAGTATGGACAGTGAAATCGTTGATTTTCCAAAATGTATGGGTCTACTATAACAGATACAGTACCACATAAATAATATCTACTTTTGCTTTTGGACTATCCTTACTATATATTTGATATTTTATTATATTGTATATATTTTAAGGTGTAGTCTGAGCTGATCAGTAATGCATCCAAATCTTTATAGTAATGACTCCAAAATGGTGACCACCAATGTATCCTTGTTTCTCGTACCTTATTGACCTGAGAAAAACATGCTTTAAAACGTCAACATAAAGTTGGTAAATTCACAGGTTTAGTAAATGTATAAAATAGGACCACAAGATTTCCAATGTAAGACATGTAACACATACAATATCTTAAAAGTAATTACGAAGTGCACTAAGCTCATGACACCGAAGCTCGACATATATGTATGCAATTTAATGCACAAAATGTGCCCGTGTAGATGTTCAAACCCGCAACATCCAAATTGTTCCGAAACTAGTGAGCGCTACTCACCCGAACGGGGATGTCAATCCCAAATAGATCTATTCATAACATTCGCGCTCGCTAACTAGCAATTGACAGTTCATGATAGTGGGCAATAGTGGGTTTAGCTACTTAGGCCAACTCGTAACTTGTTTAAAAGGGTACTTGCGTCCAAATGTAAAACAATGCATGTTTCTCACCCCAAAGTTGTAAAACGATATAATTGTGTAAAAGCGGGGCTATGAACTCACCGTAAGTGAATGATTGATTATCTAAATCAAATAAGTGAATCGTCTCGGCAATCCGAATGCAACCTAATTAATTTTAGGCCGTATGAGTGTAATGTATTTTGTATAAATAAAATATCACATGTTATATAGTCACACCACCACCTATTAGTTTTTATTAAATCTTTAAAAGTTAAATTAATAATTAACTCGTACTTTGTTAATTAAAAAGTATATGTACTTGTACCCGTAAAGAAAATATTATTTTTATTTACTAATGCATCATTTGTAAAAATATATGGTTTAATGTTTTTATTGGTTACATAATGATATTAATTTAATTGTTTTATAAAAAGTGTATAAAAATATAAATAGTACGCGCGATTTTGAAACCTCATATCTTTATCGTTTTAACTCCGATTTATATGTTTCTTATGTCCACGACTTCGTATTAAGAAAATTTATTAAAATATCATATTTATAAAAAGTAAACCCCTGACGAACAGTAATAATTACTGTTCACAACAGTGCTTAAAACTGTTTTTATGTAGTTCATTATATATATAACTTGTAAAATTCGTAACTTGTTCGTTATAATTCCGTTTTTCGAGTTCTTTATGTCCGTGTCTTCGTATTAAGTTAATTTATCAAAATATCATATTTATAAAATTTAAACCCCTGATGAACAGTAATAATTACTGTTCACAACAGTTTATAAAAACTGTTTTTATAGAATTAATTATACGTAACTTGTTTAAATCATAACTCGTTCATTATAATTCCGTTTTTCAAGTTCCTTACATGCTTACGATCGTCATGAAATGTATTATTTAAAAAAAACATAAAATAATTTTCCCAGGTACTGTTTGCTACAGTAACTTCGAATTGTTTTATAACTTTAACTTATTTTTATGTATTAATAACTTATGTAAATTTTCACAAGTCCTCTCATTTGTAAAGTACACATCTTATATATATATTAAGCCCTCTATATCATAATATGTCCATATTGTCCAAGAAATGTCCAAGAAATAAGTCCAACATATTTATTTAAGTCCATGAACTTTATAATTAAGTAAATAATCAAAACTTAACAATTAATTAAATAAACTATTCAACACTTGTAAACTCTTATTTTAAGCATATTGACATATGGTAGACATCATTATATCCCAGTGAAAAAATAATCTTGTGTATGTACATACATGTTTTTACTTTGTAAATTCCAAAAATAAAACCTAGGTGGTGATTAACATAATATAACAAGTATATAATTAAGTAAATGAATGAATGAATATTAAATACTTTAAATAGACCTTAAAGTGGATGTGTAGGATGAAGAACACAAGATATAAACCTCAACCAAGCTTCCAAAATCAAAACCCTAATCAAGAAAACCCTAAATATGTTTTCTTGATTAATCCTTGTTAAACCCAAATCCAAGCTTGCAAAAACCTTGAGTAACCTTAGATGATCTTAGGATGAGTGCTTGTATGCTTGGAATACTTGTAAAAGAAATTTATATCAAAACCCTAGCTCTATATTTTTGAGCCGTGGCCTTCAATGGAGGAAAAGAGAGGATTTGTGTTTGATTTCTTTGTAAAATGATAAGTGTATGTGCTAGTTACTTTATGCTCTCTATATATAATGCATGTATTAAGAAAACCATCTTGCAATACCATTGTCTTAGAGTTTTTTAGGGTATAAGCATGTAGAGGTGAAGTGTCAAATCTAGTAATGTGTGATTAAGACTACTATGTGTAAGGTTTATCACATGCAAAGATAAGAGTTAGTTGGTATTTTGTGTTTATTTCTTGTATAATCATGCTAGGTCCGGTTTAGAAAGAGTTTATGAATAAATACAATAAGTTTAATATTAGGTATTGGGGTATAATATTGGTATTTGTTTATGTAGATGGGTAAAGGTGCTTCCGGGTATGTCCGAATGTAATTTATTGCGAAACGTAAGCGTTTTACGTAACCAACAAAAATAAATTACAAAAAGTTATAAATTATACTTCTAATAATCATATAACACTTGCTTGATGTAAACTTTAATTTGTTTGGTATCCGTTTACGTTGAACGTTGATTTTTAGTTTATGCGATTTAACTATACGATAATAATTAAAAGCAAACGCGCAAAACTCTAAAAATAAATAATGGAATAATTAAAGTCGTAAATGACCTGAAAATGAGAAATGTTTACATCTGCAATTCTCTTATCCATTTGCCAATCCACCACCCCATCCACAAACCACCCCTCTCCCCCCCCCCCCTTTTTCTTTGTATTGCTACCATCTTCTTCAATATCCATAGGCGGAAAATCATTAATCCACTTCTACTCCTTTTGGTATAGCTTCTAAGTTCTTCTAAAGTCTTATGCTTCAGTTGTTGATGAGTGTACTTACCCATATGTTTAAGATATGCAATCATCCCGTTCCTGACTTGAGCTCTTGTAGGTGGTTTGTTCCTTATGCTCTGCTCTTTCTGCTGCCAATTGTTTCTTTCTTCTTTCAAAGTATTCTGCTAACAATGTGGCCCTTTCTTCAATTGTGTATTTTTTCTGCTCCGTATGTGTCAGCCTTACAACAATTTCAAAGAATCCCCCCAGCACCATTCTGGCTTGAATTTCATCAAACTCATCAGCCAAAGCAGCATTAGTAGCCTCTTTTTGTTTTTCTTTTTGGTGCTCGTCCAACTCTGCTAACTCTTCCTCATGTAATCTTTGAGCTAACTCTGCATCACTTTCTATTTGAGCTAACCCTTGATCCCTTCTTTTTACTTTCTATGGTTTCTCAAGTTCTTTTTCAACCAGTACACCCTTACCTTTGTCTTTTGGATTCAATAGTTGGAAGAGGATGAAGTGTAAGTTAATTGATCTGATAGGTCTAGAAGAGTCTTCTACATCTTTAATACAACTCCTTTCGCCTTAGCTTTCTCTTCTCTTTCATCTTTACAAAGTCTGAGCCATAGCCCATCGTAAACCATTCCTCATCATCAAAAGACCTGTTATTGTAGTAGGAGTCCTTGGTGCAGCAGTACTAACTCCTATACCAACAGTACTAACTCATTGGTTCTCTACATCTTTCTCTTGAACAAAAGCCATTCCTTCATCCAATAGATCATCAAAATCACTATCTTTAAACATTGGCTTCATCTTGTCACTTGTCCTCTCCTGTTTGGATGCATTCTCCTTATCCAAAACATGCAATCAAGAAGACTCACCAGCCTTACCTCCTCCTTCAAGGTGTGAGATGCTTGACTTCCTATTTCTTTCTAATTTCTTGACTCTTTGCTTTAGTTTGAGGATCTTCACAGCTTGTGCATCCTTCTCTTTCTCCAAGTCAAGCACCTGTTTTGATAATTTTATACACATAGCTATTAATTCTTTCAGTTTTAGCCTACCCTCATCACTTTCAGGTGTGTAACCTCCTGTGAGAGGTGAATCATGAGGTGTAGGTGGTAACAAGCCATCAATTCAAAAGATATTCCATTCTTAGCCCTCCCCACTTCCAGAATGTGACCTTCTGGGAGAGGATGGGCTCATTAGGCATTTCAAAGCACCTCTCGACCTAGTCTTGAAGCAAGAGCCCCCCATATGGTTTCTTGGCGTCAGGGACTGCCACCATGTATCCCTTCCTTAAGGAATGTCCAACATTAGGCGTTGCCGAGGTTGGGTGTCTAATAATGTTATCACTGTCTCTGTGCTGCAATTAAGCTAGCATCAGTAGTGATAGCCTTTTCCATACTGTCACCCCTCCTATGGACAACCTCATCAGCTCCAAGGTCTAGAGGCACACTAGTCTGAGGTAACTCAGTGGCCTTTTTGGCTCTTCTATGTTTTTGAGTCTTTCTGTGTTTTCTATGATATGTAGATGGAGATGGGAGTATTTGCTCAATGTGAGCTTCAATTTGAGGTTCATGGGAAATTGTTAGAGGTGTTTTAGTTTGAAGTGGTGCTGTTTGAGGTTCTAAAACATTTGGTTGTGAGATAGAGGGTGTAGGTTGGGGTTTTAGGGTGATTGCTGAACTTCACCCACTGAGCATGGTTTTGCACCAACATGGAGTCAAAAAGTGGAGTAACTTTTCCTAAAAAAACCTTTACTTTTGTTGTTTTATTTTGTGATTGTTTTTTTTGCTTTTTTATTAGTGTATATTTTTGCATAGGGATATTGATTGTTTGTTGTTAGGTTGAGTTTAGGTTTACTTTGCCATGTTTTTTGTTTGTTTGATAGGTTTTACTTTAATTGGTATATTTTTTTGGTTTGTTATTTGGACTTTGTTTGTTTTCTTTTTTTTTTGTTGTTAATGATATTGTGTGGTTTTTTGACTTTTTTGTTCTTGTTGGTTTGTTTGGGTTGGTTGTCATTTTCTTTGTGTTTCTTATTTTTGTTGTTGTGGGAACTTCGTTGTTGCTTTTTTGTTTTTTAGTTTGATTTTTATTTGTGTCCTGCCAAATTTGAGAAAACCTTTTTAGTAGGCTTGGTGTGTCATAAGTATCAATAAAAGGTTTTGGTAAATCTTAAGCTTGTTTATACAAAAAGATTTAAAAAAAAACCCCCCTTATTTATTTGGGATACATTAAAAACCTCCCTTTGAATCCAAGTTTCCTTAACAAACCATCAAAAATCAATTTTAAAAAAATTAAAATTTTGACCCTTGCCAAACATAATACCTACTTAAGACCAATTAGATTTGAAAAACTATTCCCAGCCAGTTTAATTTTGAAACTTATAACCAATGAAGGATGTTATGATATTAGGATTTCTATGTGGAGAATAATGAACCTTTTTGAAAGTAATTTTGTTTGAAAGTATGTTCATACCCCTTAATGCAAGGTTTTCAAAAAACATCATTTCGTGAGGTAAAATACCACCTCAATCAACAAAGAGAATATCATTCTCACTGATGATTCTGATATTAACAACTTACTACTTTTGCCATTAGGCCATTAACAATAGCATGCATTATGCTTACTAGAATTAACTGTATTTGAAAGTGACAATATTCCAAAACTGTTTCAATTATAAGAATGCATAGATAGTAAAGGACTTTACAGTGATAGCAGAGTTGAATCGAACATGTAGAAGGAAGTTCCACTCTCTGATGAAATCAGCAATTCTCATCACTCTTTTTCGAAATACGCACCATGTTATGTTGGTTTACCAAAACACAGATCAGCCATGAATAATAAAATTTGTCGGTGTGAAAATCGATTAGGGATTTGATAATTAGAGCAATTGGGTATTTGGTAAAATATATGTTTGATTAATATGCTTATATAGCACTTAAAGGTAATCTTAAGACGAAAGTAGCCGTTAATTTTGTCAAAAATTACCCCTGAACATATTTAGTACCGTAATCTTTAACAACACTAAGTTAGGCTAGCAATACTAAGTTTGTACTAGCAGTACTAACTTGCGCACTTATAGTTTTTTGGCAAACTACCAGCCATCAACGATTTGTAGAATTCTTACCATTCGCCATTTCCCCTGGAATAGCCAATTCTTTCTTTCTGTTAGACATTGGTGAATGATGACCATTTTTATGTGGTGAATAACCAACATGTGAAACCTCAGCATTATTAACAAAGTCACCAATCATTCACACCACATCAGCGATCCATTTATTAATCAAATAACCTTTAAGCTCTAATCCTGCAAAATGTTAGTTCCAAACACAAAAAAAACACAATCCAAAACATCTTGCATATTGCTTATAATAACTGACAGTATTAACTTTTAAGCTTAGCAGTACTAAGTATCAGTTACCAGAATTAACCCATTTTCATTACTTGGCAGCTCTTGCACTTTATTCTAAGCATCCATGATGTATAATCCGTTGTACTTATACATATAGTTTCCAATAGCCTTCCCTTCAATACAAAATGCTTCTTTTTGTATTAAACAGGTGCACCAATTCACATATACAGCAACACTAGCTGAGCCTAGCAGCAGTAACGTTTATACTAGCAGTACAAAGTTTCACCCGACAGAATTAACTAAGCCTAGCAGTATTAAATAACTTGGCATCATATTTACTTTACAATACCAACTCAAACATCATATGTGTATAAGCCTTTGTACCTATACATAACTAACATCCCCTTAATCCATGCTCTAAGGATTAAGCAACCTAATTGCATGCACCAAAAATTTAAACCTGCAACATCAAAAGCTTTGAGAGAAATCAGCAAACATTGTGGTCTTTGAATCTTGATCACCTGAATTAATCTCTTCTGAATAAGAATCTCTGATGAAATGGTGTCTAATCTCTATTCTTGGTTTTTAGGTGAAACTCTAATCTTCATAATACACAGGTCTATCATTATCAATGTAAATCTAGTGTTCATTAGAAGTTGATACCCATAATCAAGCATTTGATTTTGAATCCATAGAACATGTCCACAGCAATTAGCAGCAGCAACATACTCTGCTTCAGTAGTAAAATTTGCAACTATAGTTTGCTTCTTACATTGCCATGAAATCAACCTCTTGCCAAGAAATTGACAACCTCCTGTTGTGGATTTTCTGTCAAGGCTAGCTCCAACATAATCACTATCAGAAAAAGCTTCCAAGTCAAATAGTGAATCTTTAGGATACCAAAGGCCTAATTTAGGTTGACCTTTTAAGAATCTAAAGATCCTTTTCACAGCATGAAGATGTGACATTTTAGGAGTAACTTGGAACCTTACACAAGCACAAACAACAAACATTATGTCAGGCCTAGAAGCTATTAAGTAAATCAATGATCTAATCATTGATTTGTATAAATGAACATCTACAGCTTCAGCTTCTTCATCCTTAACCAATGCCTTATTAGTCTCTATTGATGCTTGCTGTCTTCACAGCGCAAATTAAACTTCTTTATATTTCACATCAGCCACATATTGTCTTGGCTAATAAAGATTCCATCCTCCTTCTGTGTTTTTCAATCCTAAGGAAGAAAGTGATTTCACCCATAGAACTCATCTGAAATCTCTTGTGCATCAAACCTTCAAACTCATCACATAAAGACTTCTTTGTGGACCCAAAGATGATATCATTAACATACACCTGTACTAACAAGATATCACCTTTGTCCTTCTTGATGAACAAAGTCTTATCAATAGTGCCTCTTCTAAATCCATTTTCAATTAAGTAGGTAGACAATACTAGGCTCTAGGAGCTTGGTGTAGACCATATAAATCTTTTTCTACCTTATACACTTTGTCAGGGAACTGTGGATCTTCAAAACCAAGAGGTTGGCAAACATATACCTCCTCTTCAATAGTACCATATAAGAAGGCACTCTTACACATCATCGGGACATCACAATGGAACCCTATAAATGATGCATCAGAGCCAAAATACCTTGATGCTTCTATCCTAGCAACAGGAGCAAAAACCTCATCATAATTAATTCCTTCTTCTTGGGTATAACCTTGTGCAACTAGTGCCTTGTTTCTCACGACAATCCCTCTCTCATTATCTCTATCATCCTTTTTGAGTGTTTTAAAAAGACCCATTTTGTTCCAATGGCCCTCTTGCCATTAGGTAGATCAACCAGTGTCCAAACCTTCTGAAGTTGAAATTGTAGAATCTCCTCTTGCATTGCTTCTATCCAAATTGGATCTTTCGGAGCTTGAATCACTTTCTTGGGTTCCATTTGAGAGAGAAAACAAGAAAATAAGCAGTTCTAATAGTCTTTGAGATTTGTTCTCCTCTGCTTATTAATGTAACATATCATAGCATGTTCATCAAATCTGGTCTTCTCCTTCTTGAATAACTAACGTTTAAAGTCTCCAATGATTATGGTCTTTTGGATGATCCTGTTAAATTTGGTTTTGGGGAATAGGACTGCATATCATAGGTTGTTTCTTAAGTTGTTGAGTCAAGCTTTTTTGCACCCACATCTTCATACATCCTAACATACCAAAAAGTCCAGTCTCACACAATTGAAAACACATTTGGGAACATCTGGAAGACTAAATGCATTTTTGAAAGGTGAAAATTGTTCAAATAGATGTTCCTCAGAAGTTCTAGCAGCATTAGCTGGTGATGATGGATCATCATTAGTAAAAGATGGTCCAGCAGCACTAACATGTTTACCAACAGTATTAAAACCTAGTACTGTTAGGCTCTTTTTTCAGTTGAAGATAGCCTTCAAACTCACTTCCTGTGTCTTGATCATCCTTCCATACTTATATCTAAACTTCCTTTCATCTTCCAATTCTATAGCATCACTCCTGCACTTTCTTCACTATCCTTAGACCTTGGAGATTAATGGATTAGTTTGTGCAATATGTATTATGAAGTATATCTTGTTCAGGTCTGTCTTCTCCTCAGCATACCTATAACAATGTATCTCTAGTTTCTGCAATACCATTAGTTTGATTTCCTGTAAGAACTGGCATATAGTTCATAGATATTGTCAAACAATCAACATTAAAAAGCCAGTCTGGTCCATTTCCTGTCACATTAGGTGCATTTTTAAGAAATCTAATGTTTATGGTCTCTTCAACTAATCTGTCCTCTTTGATTAAATACTCGCATACCCTTTCGCTAATCCACATAGTACCCAATCAAAAAACCCTCATCAGCTTTTCATCAAAACTTGCTTATATGATCCCTGGTATTTAAAGAGGTACCAGACACCCTAAAAGGTTTCATGAAGTCTATCAATGGGGTTCTTCCATGAATAAGTTCATAAGGTGTCTTGTTATGAGGCTTAATGACTAAGACCCTATTTAGCACATAGCCAATCAGTATAACTACTCTCAGGCCCAAAAGAGGTTTGGGCAACTTAGAGTCCAACTAACATATGTTCTTTTGCAGCCTCTATCATGATTCTATTCTCCTCTCATCAACAACCAATCTGCAGAGAGTCCTAGCAATAAACTGAGTTCCCTCTTATACCCTCATTCACAAAACTGATTTGTTACACTATTTTTGAACTCAGTTCCATTGTCACATCTGATAACTTTTACTTTATGGTCTAGTTGATTTTCTATTTCAGTTATGAAGGTCTTTAATATCCCACTTGTTTCATCCTTAGTGGCCAAAAAGAATACCCAAGAAAATCTACTAAAGTCCTCAGTGACAACTAGGCAATAAGACTTTTTCATTAAACTCTTAACATTTATAGGACCAAATAGGTCCATATGAAGCATATGTAAGGGTTTGCTGATAGAGTTCACAAGTTTGGCCTTACAGGAGGCTTTTTATTGCTTTCCTTTCTGACAAGCAACACAAGAATGGTCATTTTCAAAAATCTTGAAGCAAAACCTCTAACAAGGTTTCCTCTCACAAGTTTGTTCATGTTTTTAAAGTTTATGTGACCAAGCCTCCTATGCCATAAATTGAATTCATCAATTGTGGCCTTAGCAAAGAGGCAAGTTAAACCTTTAGTGGGAACAACACTCTTTTGGTCAACACTATAAATGTTATCCTTTCTTGGAACTCTCAGCAAGACTTGACTTTCATCAAGTAGCTTAAAGTCAGAAGATACGACAAGACATTCAGTGTCAGTAAAAAGAACATTGTTCTTTTTGTTACATATTTGTGACACACTAAACAAGTTATACTTAAGCTCCTTACAAAAGTACACATTATTAACAATCAATGTTTCCTTGTTTTGATTTTACCTTTTCTAAAAATTCTACCTTTACCATCTCTAAAAGAAACAAAACCACCATCATAATCTTTATATTCAGTAAGATAGCATTTGTTTCCAGTCATGTGCCTAGAGCAACCACTGTCAATAACTCCTTTTTCCTTGTACTCCTTCTGTTGTAGGTTGCCCTGCACATAAAATAAGAGAATTAGACTCTTTTGATGATCCAAGCCATTATAGACTTGGATCTGCCTCGTGCATCAATGTAAGAATATTTCTTGAAAGTATTTGATGCACTACTGTTTTTGGCTTCCAACCCTAAGCATCTGAGCTTAACAACATTAGCCCTTTTTCCCTTGTTTTCACTACTACCTGCTCTATTTATCGCCGTATAATCATTTTAAACCCTGACAGTATTACATTTTTTATGAAATACTGTATTTGATTGCTGTAATACGTGTTAAAAATGGCCTTGTGTCTTGTGAAAAACCCTTTTTGTAATCATTTAATATTGGTCTAGGATGACTCACAGTTGTTTTTGAGCCAGCAGTCTTAACTGGTCTGACAACGGTATTAACACTTGCACCAGCAGTATTAATTTTGCCAAACCTGGTTAATACTGTTTGTGGAACAAATCTTCTATTAGGGTGAGGGTGAGTCATTTTATTAGCAAAGTTCTTATGATTCACCCTACTTGAGTTGTTCCACACTGGTCTTATAACCTTTTTATCACACACATAATAAAGATGCTCAAAACTACCATAAACAAAACAAGCTTTATTAATCATTTTAAAGTCACTTCCTAGTCTTTGGGTCATAAGATTGTTCCAGTTTCTTTGGTTCCCTCTAGGATAATGTTTATTTTATTTAGGTGTTTATACCTTCTCTATTGTTTTCCTAGCAGACTTAACAAAATTTATCTTTTCAGTGCTAGGTCTAACAGTTTTATCCTTAACATTAGGTATAAATTCTACCTCACTATTATCATCAGAATTCCAATCCTCAATGACTGGAGGTCTAAAGCTGTTCTTCCTAATAGTTTTAGGTTCTACTGCATCACTATTATTTTTTACATCAGCAGACTCATGATTTGACTCAACTTTCTTACCATTACTAGGTGTAACAATAGTAATAACATCCATATTCTTACTTTTAACTATTTCATCCATAAAAGTTGGGGTAACTACATGATATCCCTTATCAGATTTGGACTTATTATTCTCCTGATTTTCTAACATCTCAGATGAATTCATAAAGCTTTCTACTGCAGGAGAAGCTGTAGTAGAAGAAGCAGCATTATATCCTAGTCCAGTTTTAAACTTGACACTGACTTGACTTTCCAGCAAATTGTTCAAAGATTTGGATGAATTTTAAAACTTCTCTAATGTTAGTTTTAACTTATCTCTCTCTTTTTATGCTTTTTCCAATTTCTTTTTGTTTTCAACTAAAGCATTATCTCTTAGTTTAACTTCTAGATTTAAAACATTAATGCTCTCTTCAAACACAACCTCATTTTTCTTATAGTGAGCTAGTCTAGCTTCATTCTACTGAATTCTAACGAGCTAGTAAATGCTAAACAACTACGAGTGACCGAGACTTCTTTGTTTCTAACAAACTATCATATTGTTCTTTGAGAGTAGCATAAACTTTTACACATGATTTAGAAAAAGAATCTACATCAGAATCTGAACTGTAAGAACTTCCTAAAGATGTATATGCCATTAATGCATAGTTTGTAGGATGCTCTTCTTCAGCTTGGTAGCTCAAATCATACCCTCCAATTCCATCTTGAGCAACCAAGGCATTTTCAGTGGGAGTTTCCACTATCACAGTTCTTATACTATTCTCTCTTCCTTTGTTTTCCTAATTTCTAGGAGCTCTACATTCTCTTGCAAAGTGGCCATTTTTATGACAATTGTAGCACTCTACTTTAGACCTTTCAAATCCAACTATTTGACCATTTACATCCAACTTCCTGCCTGTCCTCTTGATGAATCTCCTAGCTATAATTGTCAGCATGGCCATTTCCCATTGTAAATTTATTTCTTCTAGGTCATCAGGATCAATTTGTTCTAGATCCTCTCGTGCAAGTTGAGGAGAATTGGGCTGACTAGCTAAGAAAGCACAGATCATAGCATCACTAAGGTTATTTCTAGATGTAGGATTACATTGAGTATGAGCAGCACTAACTGCATAAGCAGTGTTATCTGCTTCATTTATGCTGTTGTTGCGGTTGCTGTTAGTGCTATTGGAGGACACAAAAGCCACATTTTGTGGATTTTGGCTTGTATTTGATGATCCTGTAAGTTCAGGTTCATATATCTTTAAGTTGTTGTACAAGTCATCCAAACTGATGGTCTCTATTTCCTCTTTGTTCCTCCAGATCAAAGCATGAGTCTCCATTCAGATGGAAGACTTCTCAACAATTTTAAGTTCATGTCCTCTTATGCAATAACTTCGCCTTGAATCTCCAACTGACTAATAAGTTTTTGCAACTTATCAAAAGTTTAATCCATTATTTCTGAACTTGATCCTGCAAAGTTATCATATAGTTGCTTGAGTAGAGTTCTCTAAACTTTCTTGGATTCCTTGTTTCCTCCATACCTCTTCTCTATGGCTTCTATGAGCAATTTTGAATCTTTATATGAATAAAACTTCAGTTGATCCTTATTTAGGAGTGCCATCAACAGAGTTCCTCTAGCTTTCATCTCATTCCTCCTATCCTGCTTTTCTTCTGCAGAAGTGGGTTCATATTCCTGCTCAACTTCTCCAACAGTTCTCTTCAGCACTTTGTTACCATTCAGAATTAATTCGCAAAGGGAGTAATCAGTCATGAGAAAGTATTGTTCTATCCTCATTAACCAGAGATCATATTCCCCTAGGTTAAGGATAGGAAGTCTTCTAGACAGAGTTGTAGAAGTAGTTCCTGCCTCCGTCTTATTACTGAGAAATAGATCTAGTATATATTGTTTGTTTCTTCTTATTCAAAGCTTAACAACAAGCTCTTATACCACTTGTAAAGCCCAATGAACAGATCTTGAACTCTTTAGCTTGATGTAAGGTTTAGTATCCTTGGATAAAGCCAAAGGCACTAAGACTGAAACTTTGAGTGTATGATATAAACTATGCGGAATCTAGTTTATACCACTAAGAAGAATAAAGAAAAAGTATGTTTGAGATACAGAAATACAACCAAAACAATAAGCTTCAATATATTAATACGAACACTCTTTGACAGTGTTAGGGTTTACAACCTTGAAGCTATGAATACTATGAAAGACTGATATGATGTGATGTGTATTTTTAACTATGCCATAGGTTTCTTTTATACACTAAGGAAACCCTAATGGACTTACAAAACGCGTATAATGATAATGCATATCTATTCTTAATTTAACTCATGCATATCATAATAGCAGTATTAACTATATAAGACTAACAGTACTAACTATACTGGCATTACTAATAAAGTACTAGCAATATAACTAACAGTACTAACTACTTAGTCGGTTTTCTTTAATCTTTAGCAGCAGCATCAACTTTGAACCAGCAGTAGTAAATTGGCACCAGCAGTAGTAACTCAGAATTCCCAACATTATTAAATTGGGTATCAGTTAGATTTTGTTAATTCTTATTCGATGTTTATTTGACTAATATTTTTTATATGTTTTGTAGTGGTTTTGCAGGAATTTTTTCGGGATCGGTATGTAAAGTCCATAAGCACAAAAAAGGTAATACTAGATTCTTTTTACAACTTGTACATATATATAAATTGATTCTTTAAATTAGGGTTTGTTATGATTGGGGATTTTGTTAATTTCAACCCTTTTTATAAACATTAGTGTTTTTTACATACTTTTAGGTTTTTTTAGTTCGTACGATTCTGTTCCCGTGTGCAGCCTCCACAGGGGCATACGGTATTTTAGCTGTTTGGTATTTACACTGTTTCTTTAATAAACGGCTAAAATTTACAGTGCCACTCTCTAGGAATATTAATATGTAGAAAAGTATAATGTGTTTACTTTAAATTTGGTGCAGGTAGGTATCTGATATCCCACGTTGCATCCTAAATGGTAACAAGTGCACAGAAAAGGTTCCCAGTTGTAACTTTTATTCAGCATCGTGCATAGTTTTAACATCGACATACATACCTTTTGCTCTTATCTCAATTATGGTTTCTGAAAAGTGAAAATATTTTGTTTCAGGTGATGTCAATTTAGGGAAGATATCAAATTAGATGGCATCTCATTTATGGTTGTACGACTCCCTAGAAGGTGGAAGTAGTGGTTGATAAGGATGACGCTACTCCTAAGAATGTGGAAGAGCCTCTGACGATGAATATTTATAATGAGTGCTTATCTTTTTGCCCTTATTATAGCTTCACTTTCATGACAATTATTTGCCAAAACTCTCCACTACTTACGCAAATGGGTTGGTTTGGGTTGAATTAAAGCACGAATTGCATCATTGTCTTCTAACAGCATAAAACCTAAAAAAATAGATTTATATGCGGTATTTTACGTTTCAAGGTGTTATATTACATGGAATGTGAAACGAAATGGTCCAACTGGTCAAACTGATAAACCCATAAATACTTATCACCTCTTTTTTGTTTTGTTTTATACATATTAGTGAATCTTTAGGAGACGATAAGATTACGGCAGAAGGTATAAATGATCCATCGTCCGTTTGAGAGGAGAAAACATGGGACAAATAGGAGAAGGCATGGGACAACAGGGAGGAGAAGGCATGGGACGTATGGGTGCAAACAGTATAGGCGACCTAGGTGGAAGCATAGGCGGTGTAAGCAGGAGTTGCTTTTTGGCACTCAGCACTCAAGTTATGCCGCTTAGCAATGACAAGACCTGAGTGTTTTTTTTGTCATGTGCATCCAATCATAGTCTTAATTAATGAGATCCTTTTAGGCTTAAGAACCTGGATCATTTTGGATAACAAAAGACCCAGACTAGGAGTACCTTTTAGTTACCTAAAAAGTCTCTTTACAACAAGAAGTGTTGGATTCTTAGATTTTCTTGATATCTTGCATAAGGACAACGATGAGAATTGGAATGTGCTATATGCATTGCAGTTAGGCTACATAGTGATCCAATCATACTCTATAAGTGATGTACTTTATTTACAGCTTTGCCATTGAGATCAGGTCCTAAGTTGTTAGGGGGTATCATTGGAGTTTTCAATGATGAACCATTTATGTCATACTTCTTTAGCAGATCCTTGACATATTTTTCTCGATTTGTACTGAAATGCTCCTTTTTAGATTGTTGATTGTTTTATCAAGTTTGACATAAACTTCTTCCTTCAGCTATCTATTTAGGAAAGTACATTTCATATCCATTTGATAGACTGTGAAGTTCATGTATGTGGAAAAGGCAAGAATGATCCTAATTGCATCAAGTCTTGCAACTGGAGCAAAGGTTCATCATAGTTTATGCCTTCTTATTGATTATAGACTTGAGCTACAAGTCTTGCCTTGTTTTTTTTATGACAATTCCTGTTTCATCTCTTTTGTTCCTGAGACCATGTCTTGAGGAACTAGAGAGGCCATATATAGGATGGATGAGGAATGATTAGTTATGATTAGAATTGTATTTGAACTGAAGTATCCATAACTAGAGAGGAGGTTGGTTCAGGATTCTGAACGTCTTTAGTATTGGTGAGGTTATTAATGATGGGATTATCATTGTTGTGATTTGAGTGGTAAGACTGATTATCATTAAAGATTTCATTAGTTTGAACAGGATGATCATTTTGATCATTGTGATCATTTAGATCAGTTTGACCATTTTGATCAAATGAAACTTTAATTTCAAGGACAACTGATTTAGGTCTTTCATAGGGTTCTATGAAGGATACATTATTGTTATTTGTTTGAAAACTTTAAGAAGGTTCATAAGGATGAAGATACTCATCAGGTGGGTATCTTTCAGATTCAACAATGCTGATGTTGTCTACTGAAGGTTTGTTGAATTTGATAGTATCAGTACTTTCATCAAATGTGATATGATAGGTTTCTTTAGTTTTTTGTCTTCTCGTGTTGAATATTCTGAAGGCTTTAGAAACAAGTGAGTATCCAAGGAAATAACCATCATCAGCTTTTTCATCAAACTTTCCTAAATAGTCTTTATGGTTATGGATGTAAACTAGACATCCAGAAACATAAAGGAAGTCAATGTTTGGAATACTCCCCTAAAAGATTTCATAAGGAGTTTTGAGATGTCTCTTAACAATAGTTGACCTATTTTGAGTGTAGCATGCAGTGGCTACAACTTTAGTCCAGTACTATTTTGAAAAGATAGACCTGAAAAGCATTGTTTTACAGCTTCTATGAGAGTTCTGTTTTTCCTTTTAGCAACACCATTTTGTTCAGGTGTGTATGAAGAGGAAAAGTTTTGAGAGATCCCTTTTTCATCACAAAATTGGACAAGAATGCTATTCATGAATTCAGTACCATTGTTAGTTCTGAGTTGTTTAACATGATGCCATTTTGATTTTCAACTCTTTTGATGAAGGACATGATGGTTTTAGGAGCTTGACATTTCTTCTTCAGAAAGTATACCCAGGTGTACCTTGAGTACTCATCAACAATGACAAGGGTATACTTTTCATGGTTAATGGACCTAGGAGTTATAGGTCCAAATAAATCCATGTGAAGAAGATGAAGACATTTCTTGATAGAAGATGTCTATTTTTTTTACGCTGGCTTTATGATGCTTTCCCTTTTCACATGATGAAAATAGTCCTTTGAATAGACAAGTGACGGGAGACTAATAACAAGATTTTGTTTTGCCATTTTATTAATTGTTGTGTCAAAGCCAGTTAAGATTTTCAGTAGCTTTGGCAAAGAAACAAGATTCGAGTTCAGAGGAGGTCATGTCCAAAACATAAACATCTCTTACTCTTGGAGCAATCATAACAATTTCTTTGTTAGAGTTGAAGATTGTTCCTCTTTTTTCGTCAAACTGAACAATATATTTAGCATCACACAATTGACATATGCTAACTAGATTGTATTTAAGACCATTTACAAATGCTACTTTTATGAGAACTAATTGTTGGTCCTAGTTAACTTCTAATGATCGAATTCCTTAAGCTTGTTTAAGGTTTAGTTATGCTAGATAAATCTAACACAACTTAGTTTAAGAAACTTTGTTTGATAATACTAAAGATTATACGGAATCTAATCTTTAATATAAGAAGAATTCTTTAGTAACACAAAACAATATAATATCAACAATAAAAGATCCAATATTATTATTACAAATAATACGAATACTCTCCTAGTATTAGGGTTACAAAACCTTGAAGCTATAACAATATCAAAACAAAAAATTTCTAGATTTTTTTTTAGATTACAAACTCTATGCCCTAGGACCTCCTTTTATACACCAAGGAGTCCTAGTCGATTTACAATATATTACTAAAACTTAGAGTATTCTCAAAGATCTATTCAATAAATAACAATCCTAATCTCATAAGTAATCTTGATCTTCAAGCAATCTTTATCTTTCAACAGTTGTAACTTTGTACCAGCAGCATTAACTCTTAGCAAGCAGTAGTAACTTTTACACCAGCAGCATTAACTGTGTACAAGCAGTAGTAACTACTTAGAATATTTTCTTCAATCTTCACCCGCAGTACTAACTTTACTCTAGCAGTACATATACTAGTAGTAATAACTAGCAGTACTAATATACACTAGCACTACTAAGTTACACTAGCAGTACTAAGTTACACTAGCAGTACTAACTACTTAGCATATTTTTCATTAAAGTTAATAAACAGCACTATCTTTTGCTTAGCAGCAGTAACACAAACCTTAGCAGTAGTAACTTCAAGATCATCATAAAGTCTTTTAATCCCAACAATCCTCCCCTAAACTTGATACTTTTCTTCAAAATCTCAAGTTTCTTTATTGGAAGCTTCATTAATCACCAAGAGGATGATTCCAAACACTTCATTGATTCTTGAGCTGTTTTGTGAGAAGTTTAAGAAGATGATATACCATTTCACTGAAATGATCACATTGAAGCTTCTTGTTTAACATATCAATAATTGTAGCAGGTGTAAGGGGATATCTCTTTTCCACCAGCATATGAATATGCATATGTTGCATCCTTAAAGAATGAACTCCACATGAGTCATATATTTTCCAATCCAACACTCTGTAATCCTGTTAATTCCTCCATACTTGATCTTCAACATGTGGATCAAACATTGTCTTTAGATCACCCCATAACACTCTCTTATAGCCCTCTTCTGGCCTTGTTGATCCATGCTTAGCTTTTACCAATTTCCACAGGGTTTCCAAATCTTCCCTATCAAAGCTTTTAAGCATATGACTGAAGACTAAGTATATCTTTGAACTTCCATCACCCCTGATTATCTGGTAATAGGTTTTCTTCCCTTCTTTATGGATCTTGTAGTCAACAATGCTTGGAGGCTTAGTTGCCAAAGGAATAGCATCAATTGCTACTTCCTCTTTATCAGGAACAACTTCTATTAGTCTTTGAAGCTCTGTTGTTTCTTTATCCTCATCCACCTTTTGCTTCTTAATACTTTCTTGTTCCAGCTCAGTGCCTGCTCTCTTTGAACTGCTCTCTTGTGCTATCTCTGCTTCACCTCTTACTTCACTACCTTCTACTAATTCTGTTTCCATATCTATAAATGTGTTTACCCTTTTCATAGCTTTGTCAAATAACTTCTAAATATCATTAAAGCTTTTATTCTTCAATTGATTGTTCTTGTATCTAGCCATGTTTTTCAGATAAGTAGACATTGTATTTCTCTTTTGAGCTTTAGTTGGTGGTTTGTTCCTCTTTTCTTGAGCTCTCATTGCTGCAAAGTGTTTCTTTCTTGCTTCTAAGAGTTGTACAAACAACTTGGACTTCTCTTTAATACTCAACTTCTCTTGTTCTTCTGCTTGAATTTGTTGAGCCATTTGATAATCAACATCTATCATTGCTTGCACATTATCCTATGAAACAATGTTGGCTTCTTCAATTTGTTAAGCTTTTTCTCTGGCAAGCCTTTCTTCTTCTTCTTCTTCTTCAGCTTGTAGCTTGAAGGCAAGTTCTTCATCAAGCATCAATTGATCTTTCTTTGACAATTTCTTTACAGGTTCTAGTTCAACCATTTTGCCTTTACCTTTATCCTGAACATTGAGTTGTGATGGTTGTTGTGAAGAAATTGTTAGTGTAGGTGCTTGCTCATGTTCATGAATAACAAGCCCTTTAGCCTTGGGTCTTGTGCTAGCAGCTGTAACTATTGTAGCAACAGTTGTTGTTGTAATTGTACCCTTCTCTAGTTCTTGTAACATAACCTTGTCAGCCTTGGGTTTTGCACTTTTCAAAGCTACAGGTGCTTGAGCTAAAGTAACTTCATCAACACTTAAGTTCACATCTTTAGAAGCAACTTTAGTTTCAACAACCACCTCATCACCAACTAAGTCATGTACTCCAAACACATCTGTATCATCATCAAAATGAGTACTAACCAAGTTAATTCCTGCATCAGCATCAATATCAGCTATCCTCCCCTGTTTGGATGCATCCTCCTCACCCAAACCTTCATCTTTAGAGGATTCAACTCTTCTAGATAAACCAACCTTATATAATCTTTTAAGCC
>BQNB010071782.1:0-32650 GCA_026074375.1 Tanacetum coccineum
TTGCCACCTCTAAGGGTGATAAATGATTTTGTTATTGATGATTTTGGTGTCGTATATGTTTGGATTTGGAGTTGGTGGGTTTATGTTTTTTTTAGATGAGTGGGTGATGTTGTGTTTTGAGTGGGTGTGGGTTTATTATAGATAATATTTGTGTGGCGGGTGAGTGGGGGATAGGTATAGCAAAGTCAAATATCAAAGTCAAATATTAGATACTCTCCCCTTCAAAAATTGCAATTACAATGGTAGTTAAGGTTTAAATTTTTGACTTTGCTTATGCTCTTAGCAGCCATTTTCGAACGGATCAAGGTTGTGAGATTAACCCACCCGTTCTGATACCACTTGTTGGTCCACGATACTTGTGCAAAACACAGATCTATAAGGATCTATGAAGAACAAGTTTGCACAATTAACCAATTGACCACTAATAACAAAGTTTGTACTTTTCAATACTTTATAAATCTTATTAGAATGAACCCGGTTGTTTGCAGACCAACAACCAGGATATTGAATGATAAACTATACTCCCATTGTTCATAGCTTTGCTCATGAACCAATGGGAAGAGAACCCTACCACTAAGATATTACAATGTATGTTTTCTGTGTGTGAGAATTCTTGACCTATCTCTATTACAAGTGAACATATATATAGTGGGAAAGTGAAGCTTCCATGTGAAGCTTCATTAAAGTCAAGGTAACCACTCTTGTCTTTTCTTGTCTTCCTTTAAGCAACCTTTAATAAAGTACAAGCCCCCACTTGTACCTTTTGTCTTCTACTGCTTTTTGCCAAAAGTAAGTTCACGCCAATATGTTCAAACTTCATTCAGAGATGGTCTTTGGGAGTCAGTGAGCCATTTGCCAATACTCACTGACTCCATCATCCTGATTCTTTCTTCACTCGTTGAGGTCCACCTCAGGTTATGATGAGACTTTCTTTTAGCCTCTGAAGAACATCTTGAGGATAACTCGCTGAACTCTTTCAAGTTCAGCGACTTGGTTTACACTTAGAATATATTTTATACAAATCCTGTATAAGGGACAATTAGGCTCTGAATTGGCCCAACAGTTTGATTTGGATGCTGCAACTAAGCCACAGAATGCTCATGGACATCTGCAAGGAAACGTTCTGCTGGTTCTTTAACAGCCTGTGATGCCGAAAGTGAACATGTGGGATCAAGTAGCGTTTAACCTTAAGGTGATTCAATTTTTCCCATTATTTTTTAGCACATTGTGTTTATCTCTGTAAGAATCACACAATCAATTGAACATAACCACATTTAATACCCCTACACACCACACATCCCAACCCTACAATTGAATTATCCCCATCACTTAACTGCCACTATTCTCACCTACTTAAATCCCCCTTCGCATCCACCTTCCTATACTCACCACATCCCCAAAACCCCTATCGGCAATGCCATACTATGATAGTATCCATCTCATCTCGCTTTAAACTCTTATAATGACCTATGTGTCCACCACACATCTAGCTATAAAAACTTTTAAGGATATGCAAACATATTTCTACAAGGATGCATCACCCTTAAACAAATAGTTATTGATATACTATCATATTTCAGAAATACATTTGCATAAAAAATATGATACAATATCCACTTTTGAGGTTTGGTGATCTCAAATTTCAAAATGGTTGATATTGTATACATGTATCATATTTTAGCAGTAAGAAACTTAAAAAAGATAACATTTGTAGTGTTGTGAGATAAGATTAGTGTCATATGAACCGGATCTTAAGTTTTTACTTTATAATATTTGATGTGTTTGTTAGAGTATATCAATTGTTTAAATCGGAACTGGTGGTTTTTGGTTTTAATCAAACTTAATGATATTTCGATTCATGGTTTTGGATATGTTGTGAATTAGTTTCGTAATGTTGTTTGGGAGTACGTAGTTGTTAGTGCATTTTAGTTTTGAAGATGTAACGATTTCATTGAATTTTTTTGGCAATTAAGTTGTGTTTGAATGATTGTGGATGGATATTGAAGTGGAATTAGAGCAAATTTTCATCTGAGTAACTATTTTCAAGGAATTTTTTTGGCTTGATTTAATCGTTACTATAAGTGTAAAAAAGTAAGTAAGTAACTCCCAACACCGTCTTTCACAGGTTATGGGTCTTTATACCGTCTTTCAAAGTGTATGGGGGAGGTTGAGACGTAGACAGCCCTACCCCTACCAAAGGTAGAGAGGCTGCTTCCGGTTCTACCAAAGGTAGAAAAGGACCTCCGGACTTGTAAGGGGTGAAGACCGAAGCCTTGACCTCTGTCTTTAGAGACAATCGTTACTATAAGTGTAGTGTCCATAATTATTGGTAACTTATATAGATGGTGAATCAGTTTGTTTATGTACACCTGTGACTTTTGTTTTTATAGATTAGTGATATAACGAACTTCTACTTTTGACATTTCACCTTCTTTTTAGAGTAATGTAAGCTAAGTAATTATGTTTCCGAAACAGAATTGTAAAAGAAGAAGAAAGTAACCATGAAGAAGCTAAAACTGTACTTGATTCTTGATTGATGTTACAAAATTAAAACTAAAATTTCATCTAAGAATACCATCATAATCATAATTAGGAATTAATGGGTGCTTCAGATTGTGTTTTATCTCTAATGAATGAAATTTATAAAAGCAAAATTAGCATATAAAGAAACGGGTCAACTGGGTGGAAAGGTTGAGGTTGTTTGGATAAAGCTTATTTTAGGTGCTTAGTAGATTATTGTGTTTCGGAAAAGCTGATGAGTAATATTGGAATATCTTTTTTATTAAAAGTAGATACGATTATTTATGGACGTCTTGGCCTATTTGCTAAAGCTCTTTTTTGAGGGTTTATTGGAAAAGCTTGAGTCAAAAAAAGTTAGACCACCTTCATGATTTTGCACTCATAGAGGATGAATTAAATTGCTTAGAAACTAATATAATTGAAAAGTGTGGAGTTAATAGCTTTAATAATTTACTTTCCATTTTGAACAGAAGATTCCTTCAGTTGTTGTGGGAGATGTTAAAAGAGAAGTTAAGATATTGCAAGCTTTAAGTGGTCACGAAAATGTGGTTCAGTTCTATAACACATATGAAGATAGTTGCTATGTGTATATAGTTATGGAGTTTGTTATATAAAAATGAAGTTGGCCGCCTATCCTAGATCTTCCCATTTCAAAAAAGATCCCAGGCTCGATCCGATGTATTGTATTAGACTAAACTTTAGACGATTTAAAATTTATAAAGCTTTATTTGAGTAGTACTACAATTTTTTTAGTATTGCTACGTTTGACCGAATCATAAATCGGTATAAAACGCAAACGTAACACCACCTTGGTCTGACGATCTACAAGGTGTACAAGGTTTTTTTATATTTGCATATAAATTGTATTAGCTTGACATGACTTACAGTTTTTGTGATAAATAAGTATGTTTATGCTGATTATTTACAGTTATTAGCTGAATTTGGGTTGACATTGTGCCACTGTATGAAATTAGAAGTTTAAACGATCGGTTATGGTAACTTTTGATATGATATTTGGTTACATGAAAAGGTTAGCTCTTGAGGAGACGTATAGGGCAAGAAACCATAGTCCATAGTTGTAGATCGCCAAAAATAAATCAATAAACCATAGAAACTATATTTGCGAGCATAGGTAGCATTACTAAATATAAAGGATATAACCTTAATATCAAGAATCTTCCTCATACTTACACATACAAAAACATTACGCAATCAACAATTAGACATAACCCGTGTGCAATGCACGGGTCAGCATGCCTCGTCTTTATAATAACCCAATGTCAATTTAAAGAACAAAGAAAGATAAAAGAAACTATAATTCAGGTGTAAAATACTAATGTCATCTCTGTGGAAACTAAAAGGGGGGGGGGTTGAATAGTTTTTACCGTTTTATAAATAAAACTTAGTTTGTCGACTTATGTGAATTCAAGAGATATACACAAGTGTATATGATAGCAATGCAATAAGTAAATAAGTAATCTACGAAGTATAAACAAGTAAGGATATGAAAGATCAAACCGATGACACAATGATTTATAGTGGTTCGGCTATGAAGCTCCTCTTCGCCCTACTCCACTCCCCAAGTACCCAACTTGAGAGTTTTCTTCACTATGTCAACAAGCTCCCTTTAGACGGAGAAAACCGTACACGTCGCTTACACTTTTTCCGGTACTAAGCTAAATACCGAGTTCTACTTCGAGATAGAACCGATCTAACACACTATGTATTTGGTGGCCTAAATACTAACCTATCATACACATATGATACACACAACACACAAAACAAGAGATACAAGATAAATGATTATCACAACCATGATGACACAACTAAACTAAAAACACTTGAAGCTTCACGTCTTTGTTAGTGTTCTTCACTAAAGAGTGGAATGAGTTGATCACTTGTAATGGATTATGAAACAAGTATAATGATCAAAGAATATGAAAATGATAAAAGCTAAAGCGAAAAATATTTGTCAAGAGTTATCTAAAATAAAGACTTAAGGTTGCTATTTATAGGCAACATTTGAAATTCAAAATCTGTCCTAACCAACTGTCACACGGATCTACGGATCCACCATAGCCTGGATCCGTCCTTTGGTTTTGCTGGATCTGTTGGGTGCAGCTGGACAACTTTTATCTTTTTATGATTAACCTCATATCTTAACAAAATATTGTTTTGTACAATCTATACAAAATTATTGTTTTGTACTTATAAAACAGTTTATAGATTCTTCTAGAAGACAAATATATCCGTATCATGATAAGGAAAGATTTTCTAGTTTGGAGATTTGAAAAAGATTGTTTTTACGTATGGTTAATCTTTATTTAGTTTACTTGCTTGAATATAACTTGCTTCTAATTACTCATGTGGTACTTAAATCATACATGATTAGAATAAGGGTTTATGCAAATGATAATATTTTTCTTTGATCATTAATTTGTATAATATATGCTATATTCTACCCTTACAGTGATTAGTCGGCTTCATAGTAAACTTTGCTAAATAACGCTTGGTTTACATAAACTTTTACGTTAGTTGTGGACATTTATATTTGTTATTATCAAAACAGGAAGCTAATTAATATATAAATATCGTGTTTCGGTGCCAATATTTTGTATTTAGTGCCAATATTTGTATTAACAATATCAACACACCACATAATAATAATTGCATCCAATATTAAAATAAAAAAAGACTCCATATCAAAATAATTACTCAAATCGCAAATATATTTGTATTAACAATATCAACACGCCACATAATAATAATTGCATCCAATATTAAACTAAAAAAAGACTCCATATCAAAATAATTACTCAAATCGCAAATATATTATATAGAGTGAAACTCAATAATGTCTAACAAAATCAAGGTATGGCTCCAACTATGAAAACAATCAAAAGAACGAACGACGAGAAGGGTAATATGGTAACATGTAGGCAGGAATGGTTTGGGGCGAATCTAGCTTAGGTCGAACACTACTTTTGCAAGTGTCCTCCAACTCCTTTTGTAACACCCCAAAAAATGGGTCGCAGCAGAATATGTTTCCGGGAGCGTTACTTCATAATACCATTGCTCAAGTCATAAGAGAACGACCTCTAACTATGTCGTTTGAAAATAAGTCTTGAATTATTTAGACTCCAATGCACATCACATAAGCCAAGTATCTAATTCACCTAAGAAAAACATGCTTAAAAAGTGTCAACATAAAGTTGGTGAGTTCATAGGTTTGTTTAAGTATAAATGTTGAACCAAAGTTTTGTGAAGTATGTATGACTGTTTCAATCCTTGTATGTTCCCTAAAATGTATGTATGAATGTTATAAACTAAGGAGTTGTCAAGTATGCATGACCATTTCAATCCTCAAATAGTCACAAAAACGTATGTATAGTTGAACCCCCATTGTTCAAAGTATGTATTGCCACTTTATTCAAGGCACCGTAATTATTCGCGTTCGTGTAAAGTTGTGCTCCGACATGCTATAACGTTCATTTGCCCGGTGATAGCTAATCACCCGAACGGGGCTGTCACACCCGAATAGATCTATTTTATAACATTCGCGATTACCCTCCAAGTAATTTATAGCTTAATCCGCTTAGGTTAATCCATAATCATTTGGGTAAAAGTAAAGTAATGTTCTTGTTTTCAAAAATAAAGTGAAACAAGCAACATATTTCGTCCCAAAATAAGTAATTGAGTATGTTGACCAGTTTGTAAAATGAATTGTAAATGCACATGTAATAAATTCAAACCCATCATGTAAATGAAGTTGGTAAAAAGCATGTTCTCACCCCAAAAGTTATAAAGTATATGAAAAACAGTAAAACGTGGGGCTATAAACTCACCTCGAGTGAATGAATCGATAATGTAAATCACAAACAAATGCGTCATGAATACGCCCGAATGCAACCTAACTAATTATAGGTCGTATGAGTACTAAGTACTTTGAATAACTAAGACCATATATAATTCTATATAGCTACATCACCATCTAGTTGCGTTTGTGAAATAACATTTGAATCGCATATGATAATTAATAATCGTGTAATTATACTCGTACAATCAAATAAATAGTTCAATCGCCCTTGTAGAATAATATTTATAATGTTTAAGACAAGTATAAATATTATGTAAGTGATTATAAAATGTTTCGCAAAAATTTAAATTAAAAACGAACCAACACTATTCACGTCAGAAAATAGTGCACAAGTATAAAATAATGCGTATCTTTATCGTTTTAAGCCCGCTTGGTATGTTTCTTACGTCCACGCTTTTGTATTAAGACGATGTATCAAAATATTATATTTTTATATTTTGAGTCCCTTGGTGAACAGTGGTTTTAACTGTTCATGGACTTTTACAAATCTATTTTTATAAATTTAGTCGTAAACGTCATAGTTTATTCATTTTAACTCCGTTTTTAGTGATTCTTTCTAGTACGTCTTCGTAATTAAAAGTTTTATCAAATTAATAATGTTTTCAAAATAAATATATCTGATGTGAACAGTAAATTTTATAAAATTATTTTTATAAAAGTATTTATTATCGTAAACTTGCGTAATTCATAACTCCTTCATTATTGATCCAAAAATTATGATTTTTAATGTTTTGAAATCCTAAAAATACGTACTATCTGACAAAAATAACCATTTGTATATATCAGAAGTGAATCTTAAAAAGTTTTTATAAAATTTATTTTATAAATGCGTTTATTATCGCGTAACTTGTAAATGCCGTATCTCCTTCGTTATAAATCCGTTTTTCGAGTTCTTTATATGCCTACGATCCTTGTAATGTGTAGTATTTTATAAAATTAGAAAATAAATATGTTAAAATTCGAATTTGATTAGACCCTTTGAGGTTTTTGTTAAAAACATGTTTAAACTTGATTTTGTAACTTTCTAGTTTAGTACACTTGTTACAATTCAATTACAACCCTTAATATCACATGTCTTACATACTTAAGGTCATTAGTCAAGGTCTTTAGTCCCAGCATTGCCCAAATATTGTCCAAGAATCACAAGATCCATATGTCTACATACATATTTGTTCATTAACTTTCATAAGTATACTTTTTAGGTAACTTGTTTATATAATCTTTTTATACATAAACCACACCTGTACAATACTTATACAACCATTCTTACATGATATTAATGTTCATATAACATATGTAAAAGCATACCAAATCATAACCAAGTGTAAAAATCCATTTTACAAGTAAGTTTCCTAGATGGTGATTAACTACATAGCCATTATATACACATAAAATCATGAATGTAAAGAGATTAAGGTTTTTAGGTAACCTTAATATGATGTAAGGTGATGAATAATATGATCTAACCCCTTGTTTAGCAAACAAACCCTAGCTTCCAAGACCTTGAAAACCCTAATTCCAAAGGAAACCCTAATTTCAAACCTTCCTTGCTTAACCCTTGTAAACCTCAAACCAAACCTTCTAAACACCTTAGGATATCTTAGATATGTTGTAGGAATGCTTGTAAATGTGGTAAATAAAATTTGTATGGATGGTTTATGGTGGTGGGTTTGGCCGTGGGTTAAAGGAGAGAAAAAAGGAGAGATTGTGTTGTTTTCACCTTATGAAATGAAGTGTATGTGTTTCTTATCTAGTTGCTAGCTTATATAGCATGAAGACTAGTCAAGTTGCATATTAGAACGTCCAAGACAAGATGAGGATTGCTAAGGAGAGTTGGTCCTTTTCACTATTAGGGTTAGTAAGACATAGTGAATCATATGTTGTACAAGACTTTAGAAAGCTTTTGTGATATTTCCACTTGGTTTTTCATACATATCCGGCCATACACATGCACGAAAGGAATCTAAGTTAATATTGACGAAATTTTCATAATACGATGATCCGATAGATAGTGGGTTTCATTGTTTTCCCTCGAGAGTACTACATGATTTTCTTGATACTACAACTTCTAATACAAGCTAATACATAATTCCTAAAACAAGGTGTCTATGAGTGACGTCCGAGCTGACTGGTGACTAACTCCTGGAGCTTCCTGAAATTCTCTCGGTCCTGTCGCTGTGACTCCTGAACTGAAGCCAATTGTCGCTCCATCTCCCTACGAGTCCTCCTCTCTTGGCTACGAGTAACCGTCTCGATAGCCTCCATGGTCCTAATCTTACCACGCAGAGAAGCATTCTCTGCTTCGGCCATACCCATCCTGAACCTCAATGTACTCATCTCCTCCTCGATGGGCACCCCTTGCAAATACTCATGAATGCCTCGAATAGCCTCCCCAAGACTGGCTAGTATCGTAACAATAGTCACTGCAGGAAAAGCATCTGCAGCGACGGGTACTGGGTGGTCAACATCCAAACCAATGTCAATAGCATCTCTGAAATTTCCCTTAGAGGAATCAACAGAGACGGGAATAGTGGGTGCATCCATAACCTGCACGAGCAAAAGTTTATATAAGTCGTCTTTATATGAAACCATGCAAGATGCGTGCAGTATGGATGATAAACGTGATGTAAGATGGTGTATGGTAAAGATGAATATGCACTCATTGCATGAATGGATACGTGACACGGCGAAATGAAATGCCTCATGACATAAATAAATGATGGTATCGTGTAAGGTAAAGTAATGTTTGATAATGTTTAGGACCTACGAGCTTATAGTACTACCTTGCCTAAAGAAATGTTCCAGTATTTATATAAATAACCCTTATATAAATAATTGTAGAGCATGTGTGAAAGAATGTAAACACATCTATGTATATATATATATGTAAGACCCTTATAGTAATATACGTACTATAATATGAACACGTATATGAATCATGTAATCATCTAGTATGACCAACTAATGCAACAAACATTGTATGTATGTCCCGTTAAAACCCTTTTATATGATGCAATGTTTGTAAAACGGTTATAGTCTAGGTAAAATGCAACCTAGTTCTCAATAACCTTGGCTCTGATTACCAATCTGTAACACCCCTAAAAATGGGTCGTAGTGGAATATGTTTACGGGAGCGTTACTTCATAATACCATTTCTCAAGTCATGAGAGAACGACCTCTAATTGTGTCGTTTGAAAAGAAATCTTGAATTATTTAGACTCTAATGCACATCACATAAGCCAAGCATCTAATTCACCTGAGAAAAACATGCTTAAAAAGTGTCAACATAAAGTTGGTGAGTTCATAGGTTTGTTTAAGTATAAATGTTGAACCAAAGTTTTGTAAAGTATGTATGACTGTTTCAATCCTTGCATGTTCCCCAAAATGTATTTATGAATGTTATAAACCAAAGAGTTGTAAAGTATGCATGACCATTTCAATATTCAAATAGTCACAAAAACGTATGTATAGTTGGACCCCCATTGTTCAAAGTATGTATTGCCACTTTATTCAAGGCAACATAAATATTCATGTATATATAAAACAATGATTACGATTACTCTAAGTTCATGAAACTGCTGTGTAGACTCATATATATGCCACTTTATTTAAGGCACCGTAATTGTTCGTGTTCGTGTAAATGTTGTTCTCCGACATGCTATAACGTTCATTTTCTCGGTGATAGTTAATCACCTAAACGGGGCTGTCACACCCGAATAGATCTATTTTATAACATTCGCGCTTACCCTCCAAGTTATTCATAGTTCAATCCACTTAAGCTAATCCGTAATCATTTAGGTAAAAGTAAAGTAATGTTCTTGTTTTCAAAAATAAAGTGAAACAAGCAACGTATTTTGTCCCAAAATAAGTAATTGAGTATGTAGACTAGTTTGTAAAATGAATTATGAATGCACATGTAATAAATTCAAAATGAAGTTGGTAACTGGTATGTGCTTAAATACACATACCTTTTACCTAGGAAAACGTGCTTAAAAGACAAAAAACATACCAAGAATGCATTGTATTTGTGTGTTTTGCATTTGTATTGTGCAGGTAACGGATATCAACAAAAAGGACAAAAAAATCAAGCCAAACGGACAAAACCGAGCACGAAATAGAAAAGCGTTTAAAAGTCAAAGTCAAAGTCAGCCCAAAAAGTCAATAAGTCAAAGCCGAAGACGAAACTGAAGAAATCTTATCGGGCCAACCCGTACCCCACTTAATGGGCCGGATCAGCCCAATATGCTTATTCAATGATCAAAAGTCCAAAATCCCTTTTATATTAAATCCGGCCCAAACTAAGCCCAAACATAAGCCCGTTAACCTATAACCATAAACCCATTAACCCCCTTACACCATTGGTCCTTATGATTTTTCACTGTTAGTTCTTAAGGACTAACATGGTTGGTCCTAACACCCTAACATCCTTAACCCCGTTACCTTCCAAAACAATTGTTCCCGCCCATTACACTGTTCATCTGTCACTCTCCTTACCTCGACCCCTGCTCCATCAAACAAACCCATCACTCTCACCTTCAACCCCATACCATAAACTGCCAAATCTACATTGGCAATCCCTTAGTCTCTCATTAGATGATGAACATTGACCAAAATCAAGGGCTTAGATCATAGAACTTGGTGAACAAGCTAAATGGATGGCTTAGATGATGATTTCGACTTCTACTCACACAAGAAGCACACCTCAAGGGCTAGGGTTCCTCATTCGGCTATAAATAGAGGCCATTGTAGCTCATTTTTTCCTTGTCTTATTTTTACTAATTTGACAAGCTTAATACTGTCATTTACATACTTGTCATTTACTTTTTATGTCATTTAAATTCTTGTTATTTAAATTTTAAAGCATTGGAATCATTTTTCAAGTTAATGAAATTTTAAGTTCTTTTAAATATTGTCATTTACTTTACTTGTCCTTTAAATTATGTTATTAAGCTCTTAAATAAGCTTTTGGTTCATTCAAAGCTTATATAAAAGCTTATTTACATTTTCGTCTTAAAAATTAAAAAAAATCACAAAAAAGAATCCACTCCTCAAAATACCTCAGCTTGAATTTTGGATGATAAGCCAAAAAGGGATAGGCTTATAGACTTACCAGCTTGTTTAAAACAAGCTGGAGCTTTTGTAGACCAGTTCCTAAGAGCTTAATCACCCTTGTTTGTGCAAAGGGACTTGTAAGCTCACTTTTTCATTTTTACTTATTTACTGTTGCATTGCTTATTACTGTTTACTTCCTGCTTATTATTGCTTATTTATGTTGTTTAATGCTTATTTGTCATTGTTTCTTGCTTACATGTCATTTAGTTATGTTTTTGCTTAAAACTGCCATTTATTTGCTCTAAACTGCTTATTTTAGTTTGCTTATTTTAAGTGCTTATCTTTTAGATTTAATTGCTTATTTATCCTTATTTGACCTTAGTCTTAATCTATTTTATGTCTACTTACTTTTTTAAGTTTGTTTTAAGCTTAAATTGGTTTTTAAACTTCTTAAGGAGTGTTTGGGTTAAGAGGCAAAGTGGGTCAAATTATGTTTATAAGACTGTTTGGGTCACTAAGCTAACTTAAGCAAGCTTCTTTTAAGTCTTTCTAATCTGTTTTTAAGAGTTTCAAAGTCTTAAAGTGAATTTTGAGGTTTTGTCTATAAGTGGTTTAAATCTGTAATGTTAAAAACAATTTAGTTTAGCTTATTTGATAAAGACTTTGAAAACATATATAAAATGTTGGATTTGTGTTGTTTGAGCTGTCTATATGCAGTAGATTAAGAGTTGTTTGATGTGCTTTAGTCTTGTGGTAAAGTTACTCAAAACTGTCTAAGTGCATTGTCCAGTTTTAAAGTTTTTAAATTTCCATTTTTCAATTGCAAATTCAGTTAGGTTAAGGTTAGTTTTAGCTTTTGAAATTTCAAACACAAGTAGTTAGTAGTATAATCTTGATCTGTTTTAGCTTATTTTAGTTTTTAAAAGTCTTTTTCCTAGCTTAATTTATGCCTGAACTTTGCACTTTGTCTTTTCAAAAAACAAAACTCAACAGCTACTGAGTGTCACAGCCATTTTCCATAAGCTTTTTCATAGCTTATTTGAGTTTCAAACTCATTTCTCTTTGCTGATTTAGATGGCTTGTTGGACAAGCTTCATTGTGCTATAAGCCTCTAAGCCATAAGGATCTGTTTTTAATAATTATCCTCAAAATAATTACTTAACACTTGTTTGATGTAAATATTTAATTGTTTGATGCCCGTTTATATTGAATGATAATTTTTAGCTTACACGATTTAACTTAACGGTTTCAATTTAAAAGCAAACGCGTACAATACTAAAAATAAATAGTGAATTTATTGACGATGTATAATGACCCTAAAACATGAGGTGTTATAGTCTCCTCCTGTTAAAAGAATTTTGTCCTGAAATTCAATTTGAATTGCCTTCCGGAATTGTGTTAATGAAGAGGTATGGGTAAATATATATATATATATATATATATATATATATATATATATATTTTATATATATAATATATATATATCTATATTTATATATATAGATATATATTTATTTTATATGGAAACAGTAACCCAGAGGTCATGTACAGTGACTCCATACGGTACTTGATTAGGTGAACAACAGTCACCCTCCTTCCCATTTTTAAATACCATACTTTATATCCTCTATTTCTCTACACAACACTAATCTTTCACTTAAATTTCTCTTAGCCAATCTCAAAAATGTGGCATTATCTTACATCTTTGGTGATGGAAAAGTGCGGGTAACACTCGGCATTTATCTTGCCTACGTCCCATACGAAGAAGAATTTCAGTATCTGGCCTTTATTCTAGCGATTCTCGTGCCCCTCATAGTCCTTACTATTTGCGTGGATCTATTTTGGAAGGAATAGATATTATTATTAGGAGAGTGCTGTGATAAAACTTGTATTTCCTTTATGTTTTATGTTAATCCTTATTTAATAGATATTTAAATGGAAGGTTTTTTTATGGACAATAAAATCTATTTGTTTTATTTATTTATGTCTTTCGATAAATTTCGTTACACGCTTGGTAACTCGTTTTTCATTACCTGTCTAAATTTCTTATTTGACTTATGAATAGCGTTCAAGATTAGTGACGTTGGTTTAATATTTATTGTTGCGTCTAAGGCTCGGCTCCTAGTGGATTATTCATTCCCTTCGGCTTAACGTGTCAGTATAACTTTTTTTTGATGATGTCGACTTTATATAGTAAGGTGGTGTAAGAGTTTACTTAGTGATTATTATTGTTAGTTTGGTTCTTCGTGATGATTAAATTTTATGAATACACACGCAAAACTTGATAGAAAATTGTCTCTTGACAAGAAGTTTTAAGGTGACTACTCTCAGCATAGACATAGTCCTTCCTGAATTATACATAGGTGATCAAGCTATGTATAATTGAGGACAAACGGTGCATTGCTCATTTTTTTCAAAATGGCGTTATGATTTCAGAATGGCTTACATGAATGATTAGAGAATTAGAGTAGATTGGCGGAAATTTCAAAATACATAGATTTGATAGATAATTTTAAATCATTCGTACATCACAACGGGAATTTAAGACAAAATACAACGAGAATTCTTAAAGGAAATGGAGTCTAAGTATTGATATCGTCCTCCATATTGTTAAGGTCTTGATTGATTTCTCCTCCTCCTAAGGCATGCATCATTCCACGTGCTCCAGTACCTCCAATTTGGTTTCCATGGTTTTCGTTCTTTAACTTCAGGCTATCCCTCTTGTAATGCCCTTGATTCTCACATTCATAGCAAGTGGGGTTTCTTTGATTGTTCATAGCAGCAGGGCTCCTACAGTCTCGGGTCAAATAACCAACTCTCTTATAGTTTGCGCACTTTACAGTGCACTAGCCATTGTGATAAAACTTGCACTTGTTAGCCAAAACGTTAGTGTTCACAGTATATACTCCTCCTTTTCAATCAGAACCCAGCGGTATAAGATATAGACACAACTTGCTTCTTAGGAGGTTGTTGTTGAGCTTGGTTGTTGTTATCATCTTGCTTCCTTTTGTTCTCTGTCTGACGTTCAACAAAAGTGCGGATTTTCTTGTCCATCAGTTCCGTTGCCATTTCAATTGCCTCATGCATTGTCTTAGGCTTTGATGTAACCATACTTCCGTGAATCATGTCGGGCAAACCACTGACATATCTCTCAATCTTATCTAATTCTTCAGAAAAACATTTGTTTGTAACAACACAGCCAATGCCCCAGACGCAAGTTCCTGAAAAACGTTGGTTAATTTTTACCTATCACGTTGGTACCTTTTATTGCAAGTTCACATCTCAACCCTCGAGCTTTTTAATTATCGCTCCTCGGGCAGAGTAACATGTCTGTCATCTATTTTTTCAGGTTCTTCCAAGTCTTTGCATATGCACATTGTGACCAACAGCTCCTAAACGTGGAGTTCACCCAACGTTAAGACTAGAGCACTTCGAAGAAGAGTACAAGTAGAAAACTTGATTTGGTTTTCCACAGAGTAGTTGCTTATACGAAACACAGTTTCCATTTTCTCAAACCATTGAGTCAATTCGACAACTCCTTCAGTGCCCTTGAAATTTAGAGGTTGGCACTTTATGAAGACCCTTATACACGTAAGACCCTTATAGTAATATACGTACTATAATATGAACACCTATATGAATCATGTAAGCATCTAGTATGACCAACTAATTCAACAAACAATGTATGTATGTCCCGTTAAGATCTTTTGAAAAATTGATCGTTGAAAATGGTTATAGTCTAGGTAAGATATGCAACCTAGTTCTCTACAACCTTGGCTTTGATACCAATCTGTAACACCCCAAAAAATGGGTCGCAGTGGAATATGTTTCCGGGAGCATTACTTCATAATACCATTGCACAAGTCATGAGAGAACGACCTCTAACTGTGTTGTTTGAAAGGAACTCTTGAATTATTTAGATTCCAATGCATATCTCATAAGCCAAGTATCTAATTCACATGAGAAAAACATGCTTAAAAGTGTCAACATAAAGTTGGTGAGTTCATAGGTTTGTTTAAGTATAAATGTTGAACAAGAGTTTTCGTAAAGTATTGTTATTTTTGTTGTTTCAATCCTTTATGTATCCCAAAACGGTTGTATTTGAATGTTGTAAATCAATTGATGTTATAAAGTATTATGCATTGTGACATTTCAATCCACAAATAGTTTAGACACCATGTCTAAAGTATGTATTGTCACTTTATTCAAGGCAACGTAAATATTCATGTGTGTATAAAACAATGATTACGATTACTCTAAGTTCATGAAACTGCTGCGTAGACTCATATATATGCCACTTTATTTAAGGCACTGTAAGTGTTCATGTTCCTGTAAATGTTGTGCTCCGACATGCTCATACGTTCGTCTCCAGTGATAGCTAATCACCTGAATGGGACTGTCACACCCGAATAGATCTATTTTATAACATTCGCGCTTACCCTCCGAGTAATTAATGCTTCATCGGCTTACGCTAATCCGTAATATTTGGTGATGTACAAAAGTAAAATAATGTCCTTGATTTAAAAAATAAAGTGAAACAAGCAATGTATTTCATCCCAAAATAAGTAATTAAGTATGTAGACTAGTTTTTAAAATGAATTGTAAATGCACATGTAATAAATTCAAATCAATCATGTAAATGAATTGGGTTTAATACAAGCATGGTTCTCACCCTAAGAGTTGTAAGTATATGCTTAAAAAGGTAACAACGTGGGGCTATAAATCTCACCTCGATGGTGAATGAATATGAATTGCTGTGTTGGGGGTAGGTTATGTGGGGGAGTGTGTGAGGAGGGTGAAGGGGGCGGGGGGGACGGGTGGGCGGGGGATGTGGGGGGGGTGCGTGTGAGGGGTTGGTAATGTTCTGCGTGGTTTTGCTATTTTGTGTGGAGTGTGGTTTAGCGGGGGGTGGGGTTATTTGGTGTTGGGGGTTTCTCTTTTATTTTGTTTTTTTTTTGTTTTTTTTCGTTTGAGTATTATTATTTTAGTTGTTTAGCTCTGTTATTTTCTTTATCATCTTTTTTCTTTATTTTTATTCTCCATTTTCTTTCTTACATACTTTGTCCTTTGTTTTTTGTTTTTGTAATCACAGAATATAAAATGCGCCACTAAAATGCCAGAATGCAACCTAATTCATTATAGGTCGTATGAGTACTAAACACTGTTGAATAAATAATTACATCATATAATTCTACATAGATACATCACCATCTGTTGCGATTGTGAATACATGTAACACCCTCATTTTCCATACATTTAGCAGGCGGAAGCTAATCGGGGTATTACTCAAGGGTACAACAGTCATAATATAGAAACGAATCATAAAGAGTCGTTTTTGATTATGTTATCATTTATTTTTTCTTCCAGAGTTTTTACAATACGAGAGGTTTCCAGAATCTAAATACAACATTTCGAATGATTAAAGTTTTTCCATCTTGTGTCCTTGTCACTCAGTTGCCTTAGTTACCTGAGTATAAACATGCTTAATAATGTCAACACAATAGAGTGAATGTGGAAATCCATAGGTTTAGGTTATATAATTTGAATGCAAATGCGTAATGGGTTTACGTTGATATACACCCAGTATGAAAACATAATTTAGTAATGCCATTAGCTCATGGAATCTGATGCCTTAGGTTATTATGATAATATTTGCCCTGCGGGCTCCATTGCCAAAATACCCGCCACTGATTTTTAATGATGTTGCAATTGGTTATCGTTATGGATAACCAACGGGGAGTCGAACCAAATATATATATATTTCACAACATTCGCGTTACTCAGCGATGTAATTACACGGTTCATGATTATGGGGAATAAAGGCAAAGTAGTTACTTAAGGAATTAATAATTGAAGTGCATGTAGAAATAATTGCAGTTTCATGTTTATAGCCCAATAATGTCATCTCCCTAGCGGGTTTATAAAAAGATTGAAAATGCGGAGGGGGGTGGGGGGGGGACTATGAACTCACCTGAATCACGTTATAGGAAATTGATAGCTATGTATAGGGAATGAAATTAACGGTTCAACATCGACAATCACAGGACAACCTGGGTTAAATATTTTGGCAAGTCTTTTGTTTAATTGTATTAATACAAGTTTTTGGATATCGATGTTGGGTTTGATATTTAAAAATTATCATTACACCGTTGGGACCAATCATAGTTTAGAAGTCATTTAGTAACGTTTGTGGAGTTAGGGCCTTTAATCGTTTAAACTCAACAACTTAGACGAATGTTGTACTAAGAATCGAAACTTCTTAATATGAAGCTCCCTAGTATTGTGGTATGATATGGATCCGGGACAAGATTTTTGAAAGCACATCGATGATGAATGATATAAGGATTAGAACATAAGCATTTTATTCAATATCTGAAGATGTTAATCATGAGGAGCGTTAATTAAAGTTATGTCTAGTAATGTTTTGAATATGATTTTATACTTTTTCAAAATGTTACATTTTAGACCCTAGGGTTTGGAAAATTGGAAAAAGACCCCTAGGGTTTGCATTTTTACGACTTTGGTCCTTTAACGTTTATTGATATACCAAGTAAACCTTGTACTTTAAAAAGTGGACGATAATGACCCCTATAGTTATAACTTGGATAAAATGACCTTTTAGTCTTTTAGTTATAAATTTCTGAAATTTACGGGGATAATACCCTTGCTATGGATTATAAATTACAAATAACATGTCAAATTGCCATGCAAGCTTAATTTAACATTATCAAATAGTTATTTATAAGTTATAATAAACTAAAATATGATGATTTAACACACATAAGTTTAATTAACGATTAGTTAAGTTAAAAGGTTAAAAGGTGTCAAATTAGGGTTTCAAAATGAAAATGCGCGGGTTTTAAGGTCAAATTCTTTCATGACTTATCAAAGCACTTATTTTAACATTATATTAGCTTATTAGGATTGATTATAATAAAATTTTACAAGTTTAACTCATAGTTTAAGTAAAAACATGAAATTAGGGTTTCGGGTGTACGGTTTTGGATCAAAAAGGCATAACACTTAGGTTTTTGAGTTCAAAGCTTTATATTATGAATTTTAGCATGAACATATGAATATTCTGACGTTACAATTGAGCAGAATATAAGCTTATAGAACCCTGATTGAGTTTGAAGCTTATAGCTTGGAAGGAAACGGGTCAGAATCGGGACATACGGCTTCGTACGGCTAAGTAACGACTTTTCTGGGCTTCGGTTTCTTGGTTTCTTTTGTTCCTTTCTGTACTTGAATTTCTTATAATCTATGAGCGAATTCATAATGAGCAAGGATTGCTACTATGAAGGGTTATAGAGGAAAGGAATAGTGGGGGGTTGAAAGAAGAATTGAACACATAAGGCCCTATTTATCCCATTTGAAGTAGCACGGATTAAGCAAGGTTTATGATCTGCGTCATGACACATAGAGTGACTAGTTAGTGATTGTTCTAAGCTAAGAATGAACTTGTGGAAGGTCTAATTAAATAGTATTAGCAGTAATATGCTTAATCCTTGCATTACTCCTTCAGTAATCGACGTCCAACCTCAAATCCATATTTCATACTTCAAAAAATCCCCATTTTTGTCCACTCCATTTCCTACGCTGCTTGAAGGTTTCTAGAAGAGTTCTTAGGTGGTAATTTGCACATGGTAGCAATTTAGAGGGGTTAAAATGGTCATAGAAGCAAACCGGGTCTATTTTGGGTTCGACGGGTTCTTCAAAGGTTTTTAACAATGTACATTGTGTTATAAATGATTAAGGAATGATTAAATAGGTTGTTAAGATCTGGGATTAAAGTAATTAGCAAAGATTAACAATTTGTTTGGGTTAAAACGGATTAGAATTAAAGAAATGGAATAAAAGTAGGGTTCGACTAGGGCTGTTTAGGGTTTTCTTGTCTTTCTTGCTTATATTTTTTGCATACTCTTTGTTTAGGAATGATGATACAAATCCTAGGGCTTATATTATAAAGTATTATCAAATGAATTTGGTCGTTGGTTTAAGTTAAAATGGGTTGAAATTGAGAAAAACGGGTCAAAGTTACAATTAGGGCATAATTAAGGTTTTCTGGATTTGTTAAGGTTTTCTAGGCTTTGATTTCTTGTACATTGCCATGTTAATGATAGATAATGATTTGTAAACTTATTTTATGAGGTTTATTAATGGCCCTTGGTTGGTTTGGTTGGATTATTAGAATGGTTTAAACGAGGTTAAACGGATGTTAAATGATCCAATTAGGTAAATTTAGGGTTTTTTTTTTTCTAGGATATGTTTTACGTACAAGTGAAGTTAAAATGATTGACAGTAATGATGCTGATATAATGATTGATAGGATTTTTATGGATTGTAAAATAAGTTTTTAACTTTTTTGAGGTTGGTTTGGGGTTTTACAATGGATAAAAGCAATAAAACAGGTCTTGGTTTAAAACTAGCTCGGTTTTAGGGTTTTTTTGGGATTTGGCTTAGGCCGTTTTGAGTGTAAAAGATGTATGGAAAGCTTATGAATAGAATATTTAGGGTATTTACTTCTTATAAATGAGTATAGTAGCTTGATCACAAGTGTGATAGTGAAGAGAGAGTTGTGAATGGGAAATAATGGAGGTGAAAACGGCCCTACTTGAGATCTTGCTTAATGCTTATACATTGAGCTATTTAGAGACTTGTACTTTAACTTGAAGAGAATTATATTTCACAGTGAGCATGTTATTTTTCTTGTACATATGCTTTAGTTGTTGTGCATTCACTTTAGGAGTTTAACTTACCCATAAGGTTAGGTTAGGGATTCGATAATGGTTTTTAAAGCCCATTTTTGAATCATGATGTGTAATTTGATACCTCATATGAGTAATGTACTTTGTAATAATGATATTGTGATATTAACTTGATATGTTATGATGTTTGGTTGACATATATGGAGGATAGGATTGCCATACGTAGGTGTACGAGTACGTTAACTTTATGTGATTATGCAGGTTATTATTGCTGCATATTGAGTTATTGGCAAAGTAATGTAATGTAATAAAGCGAAAAATTTCCCTGAAAAAGGTGAGTTCATATATAACTGATAGATTGTACATTATCTAACTTAATAGATGGATATTTACATTTATGAAAATTGTGGGTTGTTATAGTCTCCCACCCCTACAAGAAATCTCATCCCGAGATTTAATTGATCTTGAAGTGATGTTGAAAATAGATGAGGATTATTGGCATCATGAATTTTGTCTCCTTCCGCGTTTCCATGTAAATTCTGGTCCTCTTTTAGAGTTCCATCGTACTTTGATTATAGGAATATGACTTCTCTTGAGTTTGCTTGATCTCACGGTCCATAACTTCTATTGGTTCTTCTACAAAGTTAAGCTTGTCGTCAAGTCGAAGTTCTTTTATTGGAATAACGAGAGATTCGTCGGATAAGCATTTCTTAAGATTAGAAACGTGGAAAGTATTGTGGATACTATTAAGCTCTTTAGGAAGCTCTAGTTTGTATGCTACTGGGCCAATTCGTTCAAGAATTTTGAATGGTCTAATGTATCGTGGATTAAGCTTTCCTCGTTTTCCGAATCGAAAGATACCCTTGCGAGGTGATACTTTCAACATAACACGATCGCCAACTTGAAATTCTAAAGGCTTTCGCCTTACATTGGCGTAAACTTCTTTGTCGATTCTCTTGCAGCTCTGCAAGTGTTGATGAATTTGTTCGATTCTTTTCAGTGGTTTCTTGAAATTATTTTGGTCCTGTGTAAGTGAGAATCTCCAACTATCAGCCAGCACAAAACAGGTGATCTACATTTCTTCATAAAGTGCTTCGAACTGGTTTGCTGCCTTGGATACTGGCATCACTGATAACTGGTGTCTGGCACGAAAAATTTACCAATGGTAAATGTTTTATTCCATCCTTTCCGAAATCTATGACACAAGCTTTGTAGCATGTATTCGAGTGTTTTGGATGGTTTCTATCACTTTTGTCCATCTGGTTTCAGGATGGGTCTGCTGTACCTCATGTCTAATTGAGTACCCAAGGCATTTTGTAGTGATTGCCAGAATCTAGATGTGAAATGACTATCACGATCCAAGATGATAGAGATTGGCACGCCATGTCGAGAGACTATTTCTTTGATGTATAATCTTGTAAGAGTTTCCATACTATCAGTCGCTCGAATGGGTATGAAATGAGATGATTTGGTAAGACGATCGACAATGACCCAGATGGTATCATGTCCAGTTGAGGTTTTTGGTAGCTTTGTGACGAAATCCATTGTTATTCTTTCCCTTTTTCACACATCAGGCCCCAAGACAATTTAATTTATGGTTTTGTTACCATAAGCGGAAGGCTTTTTGCATTCTGCTTAACGCTAGAACATCTCAAACACTTGCTAACATATTCTGCGATGATTGCCTTCATGTTAGGCCACCAATAAAGTTTCTTTATATCATGGTACATCTTATCAGAACCCGGGTGAATAGAATATTTTGATTTATAAGACTCGTGCATGATTAAGTCTCTCAAACCGCCAAAAAGTGGTAACCAGCTTCGGTTTTTGATACAACGAGTTCCATCAGGACGAATTTCAAATGATTTGTCCATTCCTCGTAGGTTCTCGTTTTGGCATTTTCTTCTTTAAGGGCTTCATTTTGGGCTTCGAGGATTTAAGATGGTAATTTTAGATGAACAGTTAAGATTAATGCTCGAACTCGAAGGGGTTTGATTCATTTCTTTCGACTTAAGGCATCTGCTACAACGTTTGCCTTTCCGGGATGATAACAAATTTCACAATCATAATCTGCGAGTAGTTCTAACCATCGGCGTTGCCTCATATTTAATTCTTTTTGACGAAGAATATGTTGAAGGCTTTTGTGATCAGTGAAAACTGTACACTTTGTACCGTATAGATAGTGTCTCCAGATTTTAAGAGCGAATATTACGTACTTCCTAATTCTAGATCATGTGTGGTATAGTGTTCTTCAGTGCGGTTTGAGTTTGGCGAGATTGCATAAGCAATGACTTTTTCTCGTTGCATTAGTACAGCTCCTAATCCTTGAAGAGATGCATAACAGTAAACGACAAAATTATCGTTTCCTTCTGGTAATGCTAAGATTGGTGCTTCACAGAGTTTTTGTTTAAGGAGTTGAAAAGCTGATTCTTGTTCTTCGCCCCAGATATAACTCTTGTTCTTCTGGGTTAATTTAGTCAAAGGCTTTGCAATCTTTTTGAAATTCCTTTGATAAATCTTCGATAATAGCCGGCGAGTCCTAAGAATTGCCGTACTTCTGTGGGTGTAGTGAGGGATGTCTAATTCTTAACAGCTTCGATTTTGGCAGGGTCAACATGAAGTCCCTGATTATCGATGAGATGACCAAGAAATTGCACGATATGTATCCAGAAATCACATTTAGAGAAACTTGGCATACAATTTCTCTTTTGGAAGTTATTCCAAGATTACTTCTTGAGTATGATTTGCATGATTCATCATTGTTACGAGAATAGATAAAGAATTATCATCGATAAACACTATTACGAATTTATCCAGATAAGGTTTACAAACACGATTCATGAGATCCATGAATACAGCAGGTGCATTTGTTAAACCAAATGGCATGACTTGAAATTCATAGTGTCCGTATCTCGTTCATGGAACGCAGTATTAGGAAATATCTCTTTCCCTTACTATTAGTTGATTTGATAACCTGGATCTTAAGTCGATTTTGAAATTATAATACACTTGAGCCTTTGGGGAAGTTGATTGATAAGTCATCGATCCCTGGGCAATGGGGAAACGATTCTTTATAGAAGATTATTCAACCTCTCGGTAATCGGAAACACATTCTAAAAGATCGTCTTTCTTTTTAACATAAGACAGGAGCTCCCAAGGCGGCGATGTAACTTGGTCGTAGAAACCTCGGTTCGGTGAGTTCTTGAGGTTGATTAGACAACTCTTGCATTTCTGAAGGAGCTAATCTATAAGGTGTTCGAGCTATGGGTGCTGCTTCGGGGATTAAGTCGATTTAGAATTCTACTTGGCGAACAGGAGGGATACCAGGTAGATCTTCAGGAAAGACATCTGAAAATTCTTTGACTATGGAAACATGTCTTCTTCGTAAGTCTCTTTATCGTCTGCTTTCTTTCTCCTAAACTTGGTTATATAAAAACTTGTCAACATTGGGGATATATACTTTTCGGTTTTTATACAGGATATGAGATTTAGTCGAGTTTTACTTCGATCACCTCGAATGATTAGAGTTTCACCGTCGATAGGAATGTGAACAACTTTCTCGTCACAGAGAATTTTGGCACGATATTTGGATAACCAGTCCATACCAATGACTACGTCGAAACTACCAAGTTTAATTGGCATGAGATCGATTTCAAAAGGTTGATTTAGCAAAGTTAAGGTGCAGCTTTGATAATCGTGTTTGTGTGTATTGCCTTACTATAGGTTTCCGTCGGCCATTTCGATTTATAAAGGTTTTATTTACTATAATAGACGGAATATTTTAGCATAAAAGGCAAACGATAGGGATTATAAAACTTCTATTCAGCTTGGAATCAAATAATTACCCGGACTAAATGCTGTGATTTAGGAGAAAACATACCCGTAACGAACGTATGGGTCTTGTTTGGCCATTCTATCTCTCAGCATGTAGGCTCTTTTGTTTTTTTCGGGCATTACTGGTTGGTCTTTTGGCACTGATTTGTGTAGTGTCCTTTCTCACCACAGGCATGGCAAACCACTGTCACTGGGAGTTGATTACTTCCGGTGGCTGGCTTCTTGCTTTGGCAGTTCTTTCTTAGATGGCCCATTCTGTTGCAATTATTACACCTACCAATACAGGGGTCCGGTGATTTATGATGATGGTAATTGCACCTTTTACAAGAGGGGAGATCTCCGGCATACCTACCATTTTCTGATGAAGTAATAGCATAGGCTCTACCAGCTTCTTGCCTTCGATTCTGTTGTCGACGATTGTTGTAACGATTGTTGGTGTTGCGATAGTTGCTGCGGGAATTGTTGTTGAAAGTTCTTCTGTCGTCAAACTTTCTTTTGTTGTCGTTTGATACCTGCATTGGAACATGCTTAGTTACTTGATCCATTAGCCTTTGGGCTATGTTAATGGCTTCCTTAAAATTTTTAGGTTTTAGAGGCGAGTATAACTTTTCCCTTCAATGCTTCGAGGGTAGACCTCGACCGATTAAAAAGCTTCCAAGAGTTTATCGTTGTTTGGCACCATATTTGGACATAGAACTGTTAATTCTTGGAATCTTCTAACATAAGGTTTAAGATCATTTCCCTTTACAATCAGATTGTAAAGTTCTTCTTCCATCTTTTTGATCTCAGTCCGGGGACAATACTTGTTTGTCAAGATGCGTCTTTAACTCTAGTTTTCCCGGTGATTTTGATTAGCTTGCCATATTCCCATGATGGGCAATATGCATTCCACAAGGGAACCAGCATATCAGTCAGTTAATTGTACCAGTAGCAAAATGTTAATTTGTTTTGTCGGCACATCTACTACGAGAGAACACTGATTCAGTTCATTCAAACCAGCGAATAAGACCTACTGCTCCTTCCGTACCATTAAGGTAGAAAGGTTGACAGCTGATAAGATTGGTGTTCCTGTCGGGATTACTTGCCATTGTTGCAGCTTGAGCTTCTAGAGCCGTGGTGACACTGTCAGCAACTAGCTTTCTGATGGCGTCTTGAGTCATAGCCGGTGATTCTGATGTTGATGCTCTTTTTGGAGGCATTCTACCAACAAAAGATAACACGTAATAAGAATGATAGGAGTAATGCTCAAAATTTTTAAAGAGAAATACTCAGTTTTAAATTTTAAGCATATTTAACAATAAAGATATTGAAGCTTTGGATATAGGTTATGGGATAATGATAAATATAATGATGCGTATGATAGATGAATGATGGATGAATGATGAGATGCAATATAGCAGGAAAAACAACAAGGTATGAAACGGGATTGCTCTTATTTTAAAAACAACTTGCCTTTTTTACCGTACATATTCAGATTGGACAGTGTTTTTTATTTATACCACACATCCCGTGGCTAGGTTAAGGCTAAAGACTAGAATTTAAACTAGAAACTAGAAACTAGATGATCACTGAATGCGGTTTTGGAGTTCGATGATAGAGTTCATGAGTTTTTCTATATCTTCTTGGTGACGAGTTTCCATATTAATTGATGACTTCTGCCCCATCATGCGATTTCTTTGTAGCGAGCTATGGAGGATCTTATAGGTGTGGATCCTAATTTACTTTCTCGGAGTTTAGTGATCTGAGTATGAGCTTGCTGGAGTTCTGCTGCTAAGGCGTCAAAATCATGTTGGATGATTATTGTTCCTTTACCAGACCTTCGATGCGTTTTCAATCTTGTTCAAAACGTTCTGGACGAGATTCTTCTATATACCTTGGATACCCTGAAATTTGCTCTTCATGCGTTTGATAGTTGGATTTCCGGGAAGTTGTACAATCTCATGAGCTTGAGCGTTGGATGGTGGTAGATGGAGCAACTGCATTGGTGAAAAGGAGTCCTTCTGGGAGAAAAATTTTGAGTTTTAGGTGGTATGATGATTGAAGGGATTGGTGACCTTTGTATAGATATAGACACCACCTCCCCCCCCCCGAATGCTTGTAAGAGCTTTTCATGTAAGGATCATCGGGAAATAACGAAAGGGTTAGTGAAATTAGCGGGACAATTCCAAATGAATTGGAAGCACTGGAGTAAGTTTTCCCTGGAGAGGTCGGGACATAATCCGGTGAAGCCGGAGGAACATAGTTTGGGAAATTGGAAGAAAAGACATCCTCTAAATTAGAAATAGGATGATCGGGGGAAGACATCGTTCTGTTAATAACCCAGCAGTAAATAACATAAGTTATTTATTTAGTAATATAATAGTTATGTAACTTTACATACCATTCCGGGAGATATAGCGGCACGGAGGAGGACTTGCTTGGATGGAAAAAGGGAAGTAGGCTAGTTAAGGTTTTAACCCTGGGTTCTCTTTAACGTTGGGCTCTTGAAACCAAATTTGTAACACCCCATTTTTAAATATAGCGCGGGAAGTAATCTGGGTATTATTCAAGGTACAAGTCATAATCATCAAAAATGAATCAAAAGAGACGTTTTTGTAAAATAAGTTATCATTCTTATTTCTTCAAACGTTTTTAACAAACGAGAGGTTTGCCAGATCTAAAATACAACATATGGAATGTAACGGTTTTTTCCATTCGTGTTCGCTTGTCACTCATGTGCCATTAGTTTCTTGAGATACAAACATGCTAAAAAGTCAACACCAATGTTGACGTTGAAATCATAAGGTTTAAGTATATAATTTGAATGCAATGCGGATATTTGGGTTACGTTGATGATACCCTAGTATTGAAAACAAATTTGTATTGCCTTAGCTTATGAATCCGATGCCTTAGGTTATAATGATAATATTGCCCTGCGGGCACATTTGCCAAAAAATAACCGCCATTGATTTCTAATCGATGTGCAATTGGTCTATCGTTAATGGCCTCTAATCGTTACTTTATCCACTCCCATATTTTTTACACCAACGGGGATAGTCCCCCCCTAACCCAAATATATATATTCACATCTCTTCTTTCTAGCGCTTACACAGAGAGTAATTAACGGTCCCCCAATGTCATCATGATTATGGGGGACTTAAAGGCAATAGTTGTTACTTAGGCAATAGTAAATTGGTAGTAGCATCGTAGAAATAATTGCATTCATGTTTTAGCATTATCCCTCTCGCGGTTTATAAAAAGATTGAAATGCAGAGACGGCTATGAGAACTCACCTGAACAGTTATAGGGAAATTGATAGCTATGTATAGGGAATGAAAGTAACGGCTTCAACACGGAAATCACAGACAACCTGGGTTAATATATGGCAAATCTTAGTTTAATTGTATATATAAGCTTTTGGATATCGATGTTGGTTTTGATATATAAAATTATCATAACACCGTTACGGGCCATCATAGTTTAGGAAGTTCTATTTAGTAAACGTTTTTGTGGAGCTAGGGCACTTTAATCGTTAACCCAACAACTATGACAGACGTATTTAGATGTATGATACCAGATGAAACTTCTTAATATGAAGCTCCCTAGTATTGTGGTATGATATGGATCCGGGACATGATTTTTGAAAGCACATCGATGATGAATGATATAAGGATTAGAACATAAGCAATTTTAAGCATTTTATTCTATACTCTGAAGATGTTAAGCACGAGGAGGCATTAATTAATATGTTATGTCTGGTAATGTTCTTGAATGATGATTTTATACTTTTTCAAAATGTTACATTTTAGACCCTGGGGTTTGGAAAATTGCAAGTAGACCCCTAGGGTTTGCACTTTTACGACTTTGGTCCTTCAACTTTTATTGATATACTAAGTAAACCTTGTACTTTAAAAAGTGACATAATAACCCTATAGTTATAACTTTGATAAAATGACACTTTTAGTCCTTTTAGTTATAAGTTTCTGAAATTTACGATATATACCCCTTGCATGGATTATAATTACAATAAATGTTCAAATTTCATGCAGCTTAATTTTACCTTTCAATAGTTCCAAATTTTTATAAGTTATAATAAACTAAAATTGAGATTTAACAACAACATCAAGTTAATTAACGATTCGTTAAGTTAAAAGGTAAAACGGGTCAAATTAGGGTTTCAAAATGAAAATGCGCGGGTTTTAAGGTCAAATTATTTCATGACTTATCAAAGCACTTATTTTAACATTATATTTGCTTATTAGGATTGATTATAACAAAAGTTTACAAGTTTAACTCATAGTTTAAGTAAAAACATGAAATTAGGGTTTCGGGTGTACGGTTTTGGTTCAAAAAGGCCATAAACACTTAGGTTTTTGAGTTCAAAGCTTTATATTTTGATTTTAGCAAGAACATATGAACATTATGACGTTACATGAGCAGAATATAAGCTTATAGAACCTGATTTGAGCTTATAGCTTGGAAACGGGTCAGAATCGGGACTTTCGGCTTCGTACGGCTAGAGTAACGACTTCTGGGCTTCATTTTTTGGGTTCTCTTTTGCTTCCTTTCTGTTACTTGATTATTTTAGAATCTATTAGAATTCATATTGAGCAAGGAGTGTTGTACCATGAAGGGGTATATAGAGGAGGGACGTGGGGGATGAAAGAAGAATGAACACACAAGCCCCTATTTTATACCATTTGATAGTTAGCAAGGAGTAAGCAAGGGTTATGATCTGGTCTTGACACATAGAGGGTCTAGTTAGGGAGGTGTATAAGCTAGAAAATGAAGTGTGGAGGTCTAGGAAACTAGGTTGAAGGATGTGGCTATATCCTTTGCTGCCGCGGCTGAAGAGAAGAAAAAGAAGGCCATGTGCTTCTCAAATTTGACCAAGGCTTGGTGTAAGAAGGTGCATAAGATGCTTGAAGGTTTCTAGAAGAGTTCTTAGGTGGTCATTTGCACATGGTAGCAATTTAGAGGGGTTAAAATGGTCATAGAAGCAAACCGGGTCTATTTTGGGTTCAACGGGTTCTTCCAAGGTTTTTAACAAAGGTACATTGTGTTTAAATGATTAAGGAATGATGAAATAGGTTGTTAAGGTCTGGGATTAAAGTAATTAGAAAAGATTAGCCAATTCATTTGGGTTAAAACGGAAATTAGAATTAAAGAACAGAATGGGGAAAGTCACGGGTTGACTAGGGCTCGTTTAGGGGTTTCTTGACTTTCTTAGCTTATATTTTGCATACTCTTGATTAGGAATGATGGAATACAAATCCTAGGGCTTATATAAAGTATTATCAATGAAGTTTGGTTATTGGTTTAAGTTAAAATGGGTTGAAATTGAGGGGGAAAAGGGTTCAAAGTTAAATTAGGGCAATAATTAGGGTTTTCTGGATTTGTTAAGTTTTCCAAGGCTTTGATTTCTTGTACATTGCAATGTTATGATATAAGATAATGATTTGTAACTTATTTCTATGAGTTAAATAATGGCCCTCTTGGTTGGTTATTTTGGGATTAGAATGGTTTAAAATGAGTAAACGGGTTAAATGAACCAATTAGGTACATTTAGGGTTTTCTAGATTATGTTTTACGTACACGTGAAAGTAAATAATGATGATTAGTAATGGATGAAATATTGATTACATGGATTGATATGATTGTAAAATAAGTTTTTACAACTTATTTGAGTGTTGGTTTGGGTTTACAATGGATAAAAGCCAAGAAACAGGTCATGGTTTAGAAACTAGATCGATTTAGGGTTTAGTGTTTTGGTTAGGGTTTTTTTTTTTTTTTATTTTTTTTTTTTTTTTTTTTTTTTTTTTTTTTTTTTTTTTTTTTTTTTTTTTTTTAATTTTTATTTTTTTTTTTTTTTTTTTTTTTTTTTAATCCCCTTTAAGTGTAAAAGGATGTATGAAAGTTATGAATAGATATTTAGGGTTTACATCTTGTAAAATGAGTATAGTAGCTTGCTCACAAGTGATAGTGAAGAGATGTGAATGAAAATGGAGGTAAAATGGCTACTTTAGAGATCATGCTTAATGACTTGTACATTGAGCTTTTAGAGACTTGTACTTTGACTTGAAGAGATTTTATATTTCAAATGAGATGTTATATTACTTGTACATATGCTTTAGTAGCTTGTGCATTCACTTTAGGAGTTAACCCTTCCATAAGGTTAGGTACGGAATTCTTACTCTTCTATAATTGATATTATCTTATTATATATTTATATTATATTATATTTATATATATTAAGTGATGATCAGTAACAAGCATGTTCTCACCCTAAAAGTTGTAAAGTATATGCAAAACAGTAAAACGTGGGGCTATAAACTCACCTCGAGTGAATGAATCGATAATGTAAATAACAAGCAGAAAATGCATCACGAATACGCCTGAATGCAACCTAATTAATTATAGGTCGTATGAGTACTAAGTACTTTGAATAACTAAGAACATATATAATTCTATATTGCTACATCACTATCTAGTTGCGTTTGTGAAATAACATTTGAATCGCATATGATAATTAATAATCGTGTAATTGTACTCGTATAATCGAATAAATAGTTCAATCGCCCTTGTAGAATAAAATTTATAATGTTTAAGACATGTATAAATATTATGTAAGTGATTCTAAAATGTTTCACAAAAATTTATATTAAAAACGAACCAACACTATTCACGTCAGAAAATAGTGCACAATATAAAATAGTACGTATCTTTCTCGTTTTAAGCCCGTTTGGTATGTTCATGGCTTTTATAAATTTATTTTTATAAATTTTGTTATCGTAAACTCGTAAACGTCGTAGTTTATTCGTTTTAACTCTGTTTTTAGTGATTCTTTTGAGTACGTCTTCGTAATTAAAAGTTTTATCAAATTAATGATGTTTTCAAAATAAACATATATGTTGTGAACAGTAAATTTTATAAAATTATGTTTATAAAAGTATTTATTATCGTAAACTTGCGTAATTCATAACTCCTTCGTTATTGATCCAAAAATTATGATTCTTAATGTTTTGAAATCCTAAAATATATACTATTTGAGAAAAATAACCATTTGTATATATCAGAAGTGAATCTTAAAAAGTTTTATAAAATTTCTTTTATAAACGCATTTAATAACTTGTAAATGCCGTATCTTCTTTGTTATAAATATGTTTTTCGAGTTTTTTATATGCCTACGATCCTTGTAACATGTAGTATTTTATAAAATTATAAAATAAATATGTTAAAATTCGAATTTGATCAGAACCTTTGAGGTTTTTGTTAAAAACATGTTTAAACTTGATTTTGTAACTTTCTAGTTTAGTACACTTGTTACAAGTCCATTACAACCCTTAATATCACATGTCTTACATACTTATGGTCCTTATTCCATCATTTGTCCAAAGATTGTCCAAGAATCATAAGATCCATATGTCTACATACTTATTTGTTTATTAACTTTCATAAGTATACTTTTTTGGTAACTTGTTTATATACTCTTTTTATACATAAACCACACTTGTACAATACTTATACATCCCTTGTTACATGATATTAACATTCATATAACATATGTAAAAGCATACCAAATCATAACCAAGTGTAAAAATCCATTTTACAAGTTAAATAAGTTTCCTAGATGGTGATTAACTACATATCCATTATATACACATAAAATCATGAATGAAAAGAGATTAAGGTTTTTAGGTAACCTTAATATGATGTAAGGTGATGAAAAATATGATCTAAACCCTTATTTAGCAAACAAACTCTAGCTTCCAAGACCTTAAAAACACTATATCCAAAGGAAACCCTAATTTTAAACCTTCTTTGCTTAACCCTTGTAAACCTCAAACCAAACCTTCTAAACACCTTAGGATATCTTAGATATGTTGTAGGAATGCTTATAAATGTGGTAAATAAAATTTGCATCAATGGTTTATGGTGGTGGGTTTGGTCGTGGGTTAAAGGAGAGAAAAAAGGAGAGATTATGTTGTTTTCACCTTATGAAATAAAGTGTATGTGTTTTTTATCTAGTTGCTGGCTTATATACCATGAAGACTAGTCAAGTTGCATATTAGAAATTCCAAGACAAGATGAGGATTTCTAGTGAGAGTTGGTCCTTTTCACTATTAGGGTTAGTAAGACATAATGAATCATATGTTGTACAAGACTTTAGAAAGATTTTGGGTTATTTTCACTTGGTTTTTCATACATATCCGGCCATACACATGCACATATAAGATATTTATGAAATTTTTGAGTATTGGGTATAATTATAGGTATTTGGTTGAGTATAGATAGGTATTGGTGCTTTCGGGTATGCCTAAATGCATTTAATTGCGAAATGTAAACGTTTTATGTAACCAATAAAAATAAAATATAAAAAGTTGATTATTTCTTTTGTAAAAGTAATATAATGCTTGCTTGACGTAAATTTTTATTTTTTTGGTGCTTGTTTACGTTGAATGTTGATTTTGAGTTTACGCGATTTAGCTAAACGTTGGAAATTTAAAGTGGATGCATGAAAGTTTAAAATATATAGCTGAATATTTATTGACGTAACATATGTGAAAAATGTGAATTGTTACAGTCTCCCCGTGTTATAATAATTTCGTCCCAAAATTTAGTCTGAGTTACCTCCCGGAATGGTGTTAATGAAGAGGTGTGTGTAAGAAATCTTTTTTAG